>CAKALU010061617.1:0-29324 GCA_916700995.1 Hozukius guyotensis | reverse complement strand
GAACACAAATCCTTGGGGGGTGGGGGGGGGGTTCTTTTTGGCTTCCATTTCATCCTCATTCATTTGCCATTTCTCTCCGAGTGTTTGGTGTTTATTGCAGATCAGAATGAAATATACAGTAATCTGATACTGTATGTGGACTACTAACTGACTGTATGACTTATGGGAGCGATCAATGACATTTTCCTCTCACAGTAACACCTCTCACCTCTGCATCTGTCTCTCCCTCTACCTTTCTTTCTTTGTTTTCATTCTCTCTGCGCCTCTCTCCGTCTCTGTCTGTCGTCCTCTCCCTAGCCCACTCTTCTCCATCCCATCTCTCCTCCCTTCAGTGTGTTCCTCCCCCCAAATAATTGCCTTTCTCACTGACTCATTGTTCACTCATTTATCTCCCGTCTCCCCATGTTTCTGATTACTGCTCTCCATCCTTTTGTGCCTCCTTAAAACGTCTTGCTGTTTCTCTGTGCTGTTGTTGTACAGTATGGCCCTCCAGCCTTCTGTGGACCGACCCTCCATTATTTAATTTTTCTTTTGGTGCAAGAAAAAAATAATTCAAGCAATGCCTTTATCAGCAATTAATTATGGTGATATTATATATATGCATGCACATTCTTATTTGAAAATGTTAGATTCAGTATGCCATGCTGCTTTACAATTTGTCTCTGATTCGGGTTTCCGCACACATCATTGAGGGAGTTGGATTCAACAGTAGAAGGGAACAAAGGTACATTATTCTTTGTTAGACCATGTTATGAAACTGCCTCCCTATTTATGTTCTCTACTGACTCTTGAAAACAAAATATTCTGATAAAATCAATAATGTTACATATAAATGTTACAGTATATTTTATGTGTTGATTATACAGTATATTCTCTGACAAGATCTATTGGTAACACTTCATTTTGCAGGTCTGCAAATTTCATGGTAATTAGGCGATAATTACCAAGTAACCTTTTTGAAATTTCTTTGGAATTACTGCCAAATATCCCAATATTTACCTTAAAATGTATCGAAAATTACTTTATTATAAACAGAATATAATTATATGCTAATATAGCATATAATCATTAAAATAGGGCCCTTAGATTTGAAAAACGGCTGTGCGCTGCTTTTCATCGGAGGTGGAAAACCAAACCTAATAGAAGACACTTCTGATCAGGCACATATCTCACCATTGTGTGACTTATTATCTACTCAAATGTAACTTGGTAGCTAATGTAATGATTGCAGGGAGTTTTTTAAGAAATTTCAAAGAAGTTATTTGCTAATAAATTAAATATATTATTAAATATATTAAATAAATTATCAGCTATTGGGAAATAGCGGAATATAATTATTAAATAATGTTTATAATAAAGTAATTTTTGATAAATTTTGAGGTAAATATTGGGGTAATTTGGCAGTAATTCCAAAGAAATTTCAAATAGGTTACTTGCTCATTATCACCTAATTACCATGAAATTTGCGGACCTGCAAAATGAAGTGTTACTGATCTATTTTATATCATTGTGTTGGTCAGGCCTATAAGGAACTTAACACATAAAATAAATTAAATTTTAAATAAATTAAATAAATGTGGACATTCAGCCTGTTCTCCTTCCCAGGGTGTCAAATACAGATACTTTGTCACGGTCGTTGGCGTTCAATACTGCCGCACAAGGCACCCTTTAGCGCCGGTATGCAACGCACCGGGCTTTCCTCCAAGAGACCGCTGTTCGTGACCCGTGCGTTACGTTTCACGTTCACTTTGCAATCAGCTGTTCGTTTGTGTCCCATGTACGTCAAGCTCAAGTCACATTTTCACCATGCTGTTTTTTACTAAACCTAACTAAGTGCTTTTGTTGCCTAAGCATGTCTTTACATGCGACTGAAAAAGTGACTCTGAGGGGTCTGACAAAGCGTCAGTATATGACAAGTTGAGATGAGAATGTTTTGGTACATTTAGTTTGCAAATTGTATCACAAATGCAATGTAGCAGTAAAATACCAACCATACTAATATACTAATATATACAGCTGATACCTCGACCTACTTCCAGGCTATCTTTTGACTCAGCCTTCATTTTAAAACAATTTTCTGCATAGTGTGTTTTCAATCTCTTTGTCAAAGGCTGAAACATGATTGGGTGTTTTCTGTTTATAATCTAAACTGAATGGGTATGAACTACTGTACTTGCTTGTAAGATTTGAGCAGCAAACAGACACATCACTCACTAATTATATTACTCACTATACTCCCTAATCATTTTGTTTGCAGTTAACAAAGTGCTCCCATTAGGCGCGCTGTCATATTCATCCAAGTTTTGTGCTTACTTTGTGAATATGAACAAAGTAATTGATGTTATCTTTCTTGTGTGAAGACTGTTCACACATCAACACACTCACACAGGTGTTTTCTCTTGTGTTGCCTGATTAGACTTCTTCTCAGGACTGTGAGGGCGTTTACACACTGTGTTTGATTGACATCTTTATCACTCTCCTGTTAGATTAACACCTTACCAGTTCATGCAGTTTGGAGAGCTCATAACTCCTCCCAACTTCAACCTGAGCAGAGGTGTGATTAAGCCAGATAACTGAACACACCTGCGTGGGTGTGCAGGCCCTTTGAAATGACTCTCACATAGTAGCTTCTGTAGTGTGGACAGAAAACCTTGCAAAATATTTCTGCTTTTCAGCTACTTTTACACATTTTAGCCAATTACTGCAACACTGTGGGAATCAATCCCTACATTTACTCTGACTGCCTGTCTATCCCACTAACTTTGGGAACAGTTGAAACTGTAAATGAGCTCTCAAGTGACCCATTGTTGCTTCAATAATGCAGGGTTTCCCTCTTTTCCTGCCTGTTGACAGACACGCCAAGTTTAACAGAGTTATGTGAGTCCCTTTGGAAGTTGTCCCTTTCAGTAAGAACCCATAGTCAAAAAAATAATGTTCTCAACATCGCCCCATGACCAACCTTTGGAATGAGTTTAGTTCATACAAGATAATGAACATGATGAGATACTTTTCTGCCAAACAAGCAGATAGAATGATGGCTGTCCAATTCTGTTGGCAAAGTTGCTGAATAAATATTAACTCTGGGCACATTTTTTGTGCCTGCAGAAAAAGGCTCATCTATATGCAACATGCTCTCATCCCAACTGCCGCTTTGTCCCGCCCCTTGGCATCATTTTATTTTTGGCATCAAACCCACTATAGTTAGGTTTAGGAAAGAAATACATGGTTGGGCTTAAAACTTTTACATTCATACAGTGAAAATGAAAAATTATTACAGTTGTACTTAATGGAACGTTTTATACCGACGCTAAGGGGTGCCTTGTGCGACGGTATCGGTGATGGCCGTGACAAAGCCTCGGTATTTGACGCCCTGGGAATGCGAACGGGTTGGTATATGGAATGACGACCCTGTCTCCTACAAAATTAAGTTTCCATACAACAAAACTGCATTCTCAATTACGTTTCGAGGGAAACGTTTTTCCTCCCGGATTACGATCACAGGTTAAACAGTTTTAAATATGTGGTTAATGTTGTAAATTGAAACAAACGGCCGTGACAAAGCGGTGATATTTGACGTTTTGGAAATGAGAACGGTCTGGTCACGTTCGTCGTCACAAACGGCAGAAAACAGGGTTAGTAAACAGTGAAACTGTTACGGTGGTTACTTCTTTTATTTTTATTTTATTTTATCATTATCATTATTACTTATTCAGTCTCTCTTTCAAATTCTCAAACCAGAGTTGGTAATTGTTGCAGCAGTGGACAGACTAACGAAGACGGTTTTTATGAGTTTTATTTTGTTTCTGTCAAGTTTGAATGAAGTGTGCTTCGATGTTCAGTGAGGTAAAATTACTGTTGTCTGACTGGAGTCTGGTTTGGCTTAAAATTACTATTTTTGTTATGTCATTTAAGCTATGGACGTGAATTAAAATAAGTGAACATTGACTTTGGTTTCACACGGGACACGAACACCAGTTTCCTGGGTGAAAGACCATCAACCAACCCAACCTATATGAGGACTTTTGTGGACTATCATTACAAATGTATTTGAGATACGTGAAAAACAAATGTAATCTGTGACAAAATACGTTTCCCTTGAAACGTCATTCATTATGCAGTTTTGTTGTATGGGAACGTAATTTTTAGGAGACAGAGCTGGGAATGAACACACTACAAAACATGCCATAAAGGAATACAAATCCACATAACTAACAAAAACCCAAAAAGGAGGACCTCAGTTGCTTGGTGTGATGTGCATTTGGGCCCCAGGACTTGAAGGCTCAGACGCGTAGCTGAAAGTGTAAATGAACATTAATCTACTTGTAGAAAATTCATATCTGTAATTATCAGTTCCAGATAAATGCCAGGCTGCAGTGCCAGCTGTGGTGCTAATGAAGATCTCTTACCATGGACACCATGAGTGCTGCTTACATCAATGCACTCCCAAAATAGCTGTGCTTTAGACAAATGACCCAGAATACTGGAGAAAAAAGGTTATCACAGTATCTCATTCTGATAAAATGTAGTGGATGAAATTATAGTGAAATTATGTCATTTTCAGCCCAGAAGTCTTGCATGAGCACTTTTTGAGAGCTACGGGTTTTATTTTGTCCTGAAATCGTGATGGTTTTTGTAAGGCTTTTATCACACTGGGTTGGATTATGCTGACATGAGCTTTGTCCGTGCTATAGTTCAGCACCCTGAAGAAGGACACTCATGATTGAAATGTGGAGACTGACAAGATGAAGGCTGAGCATCGAAATATCAGACGGTCTCTGGAGAGAACCATTCAGACTCTATCCCGGAGACAGATGAGACCTTTCATTACAAAGTGCACATAAAGTTTCTGAATTCTTACCTGGACACCTGCATGAACCACGGGTACACCTCTAAAAGTGCTGATGTAATGCTATAATGTGCTTGTCTAATGCACAGAAAGACAGTTGGAGGTTGAGGAGTGTTTGATGATGATTTGCTTTGTGTTTCCCTTTTTTCTCGACAAAGAATAGTAATCAAAAATATGGTAATCATCGTGGTGGCATTTTCCATCTCTCGTCTGTCAGATGAAGGCTGCTTGAGATGCAGCTCGTCATTTTTTGTTAAAAACGATGGATGGAGAGAACGATCTCATCCCATCTCGTCGGATCATCTCATCATCAATCACATTTGCACAAGCCTTTCTAAATTCTCCAAAGTCTCCTCCTTGTTTGTGCTCAATGAGCCACAGTGTCATACATCACAGCGGCAAGGTGACTGAGCTGCAGTCTGGGTCGTGAATGATCACACTGAATCAGAACACAAACACAAAGACAAGGACCTAGGTTTGCATATAGGGACATGTTCATACCAATATTTGAGCAAACAAATTATCTTTGGAGTAGATCATTCAGATGTGCCCTCCCAGAGGCTATACGTCTCCGAGACAACCTAGCATGCTAGCATTTGATTGGCTGAAAGGGAGGGGGGTGTAAATATCGTACTTACTGCCAGACATGGAGGAAGCGAGAGCTGATCAGTGTGCTATGGTTATATTGACTTGTAAATAGTTTGGACTGCAGTGTGGCATCTTTGCTCTGATAGGTAGCTCTGTGTCGCTGTTTTTACGTCCCCCCCTCGCTTAGAGACAGCTTTGCTCTGTTTGGGACTGTCTCTCCCACACAATGGGGAGATTTATGCCTGATCAGAAGTGTTTTCAGTTAGTTTTGGTTTTCCAACTCCGATGAAGAGCAGCCTACTTCACTTCTCAGCAGACAGGTGGATTTTTTTCTTGAAATATTGTGACTTTAATCTTATTAAATTACAACTTTATTCATGTAATATTACAACTTTTTTTCTCAAAATATTCCAACTATTTATTCTCAAAATATTCCAACTATTTATTCTGAAAATCTCAGTGAACACAGATATGTGGGATATGTTTTGAATGTAATATCTTCGGAAAAATGATTCCTCATTCTTTGTGCCTACGAATGACCAGCAACACGTGACGTAGGTGTCAATTTCCACTCCTTACATGCATACAGTCTTTTTAAAATAAACTTCTGTCATTGCCATGGTTAGGTTTAGGCAACAAAACAACGTAGTTACGTTTAGGAAAAGATCGACTTGGTTAGGTTTAGGCAATAAACGACTTAGTTAGGTTTAGGATAAGATTGGGGTTTCAGTTAAAATAACTCCAGAAGTGGCGATACTTAAATATGGAAGTTATGTGACAAATAAATCAATGTTGACTTTTGGTTTCACACGGGGTACGAACACCGGACTCCTGGGCGAAAGTCAGGTGTTTGTTGACCCCCCCATCCCCCCTACCTTCTGCCTACGCAGAGTTTCTCGCCCTTTATACTTCCTGGTTCACGATTACGCGGATTACATACAAATTGATATTGTGGGATTTATACAAATTACAGTGCATTACTTTTCATAGGTATAGCTATGAACGCTGTATAAAGAACAGCTTGTGCTGAAACACATATCAGCTATTAAAGTCCAGGGGTATATAAATTAATCAAAATGAATTAATGTATCACTGACCTGAATAGGTGCCACATGCATATTTAAAGAGGTTACTTTCCCAAACACAAGACAGAAAAGAGGAGAGAAGAGTTAATCATGCCAACATATGTGCTGACTCAGTAGAAATAACATTAAATGAGAAAAGTTGATCTACGGGAGAATAAATATTTGAAAGCAATACAGAATGCCAGAGAGCCTTACTGGCATTCCATTATATTTTGAATTCACCTGAATTTTGTGTTTTCCTTTACATAAATAAAGACATGTCCACCATAAATCGGTGCATAAAAATTCACCAGAAAGCAGGAAGTGTTTAAGACAAAAGAGGAAATGCATGCACAACTTCCCCTATATTGGGGAACCTACCAATGTTTGTTATAGAGTCATTGTAAACTAATTTGTATTTCTAACTTCCTCTTTATTTGTTAGGCTTTGCAAGCCAAAACTTAAGAGAACTTAAATATATTTGAAAACTTTATCTTTGGTATGCAAAGGGAAAGGATATCTGACTTGAGCGGGAAAAAATGAGAAAAAAAGAGAGAAAGAAAAAAAAACACTGAAAAGGTTCAAATTGATTTTGGCATCAAGAAGTCCATTTAATCAAACTCCTTAAGCAATGCAACCGTGTTGTGCAGACTCCTTGCTCGATACAGCTCATTAATATTGTCCCAAAACTTTACCCATTCATCACAAGCGCTGTAGGAGTCAGATCCTCAGTAACAAAAGGCTCGCTGCTGTCTGTCTGAGCTGAACCTGTGACAGTCTGGCATTTGCCCTCCCTGGAAAGAGCAAGTCTATATTTCATCAGCACCACCACGCTACCGTCCAGCAGGCGGACAGAAATTTACATCTCGCCAGCGGTTGCTGTGTGTTTGTGGCTTCCTTTGTGAGCCAATAGCGGAGGGAGGAGGGTGTTGGGGGGTCATTCATAAGTCGTTTTTTGTGTAAATGTCACAGATGCTGACTAGCTGAAAGATTACACCAACAGTGAGGTTCTGTAAAACTAATTGGATGAAAAAATAAATTTGACTCTCTGCTTTGAATACGAAGAGGAAGCATTTCTGTTGGTGTTTGTGCGTAAGAGAGAGAGAGAGAGAGAGAGAGAGAGAGAGTTTGTACATTCACCGCCCATTCATGAATAAAGATTTGCTTGGAGTGCAGCAGCTGCTGTTCACATGCTCTGTTGTCAGATTGGTTTGTAGCCTCTCTCTCATTATAATCCATTTGAACACCACAACTCACATTTCAACTGGGATGCATTTGATCATATCGCTGGGTTTGGACCTGTCGAGAGATGTGTTGGTAAAATGCAAGTGATATTCATTCTCTTTCATGGCATATCAAAGCATCATCGTCTTTGTAGAAGGAGAACCAAAAACACAACTAAACTTTCACAGGATAGATAGACAAGAGTTTACAGTATGGCAGTTTAAAAAGGAGACTAACTATCATGTTTTCTCATCTTACTGTAACTTCTAAAATGGTTAAAAAAAACACAGAAAGTATAAAGAGCACATTTACAATTTTTTTATTTAAAAAAAATGCTTATCCTGACTGCACACCACTGAGATACCAGGATGTTTATGAATGATCCTTGCGTACATGAGAGGTGATTATGATTAATTACAAAACAAAAGCTGGAGTTTCTAAAGGTTGAACTGGGGTGAAGAATAAGAAGAACAAGAAGAAGAAGAAGAAGAAGGATGGATTATTTAATTTTAAGTTTCTATTTCTATTACTGTATCTCTTTCAGGATAGGAAAGTATTGCCTCGCTAAATGCAAAAACAAAATTCAAACCAATGTCAGAAAATGTAACTGTAGCACTTTGAGATAATGTATCAGAAATTTGTATTATATTATATATCATATAACATTTTTGTTCCATTTTCCAACTCACATCTGTGCCACAGGTTGCACTGCTTTCATCCAAAGTTTTTTGCAGTGTCATCATCTTTAAATATAAGGTAATAGGAATCGCCAAGTCATTGTTTTCTTAAAAGTCTAAAATATAATAATAATTTAAATTCATTTTGAAATATTTTTTCCCACCACAGAAATAAGGCAATTATAGATTCTTGGCAAACATCTGTCCGACCATTAGATAGAACAAAAACAAACTATTATTGATTAAAAGAGCTCATTTTGCACCTGCTAACGTTTCTGCTTCCCTCATCATGGAGGAAAGTTTGTATCGTCCTGCCAACTAGAGGTATCTTTAATTTAAATGGAAATGAGACACTGGTCCGTATAGATCGAGGATCAGGTGCTTGATCAGCCTCAGTGTGTGTGTGTGTGTGTGTGTGTGTGTGTGTTAGAGCTGTTTAAGGGTTAAGACTTGTTTTACAGTTAAGAACTTAGTGTAGGTTAAGGTCAGCATTGTGCTCGGGGTTAAACACACTGTATGACTGTGTAGTTTAGTTGATGTATGGTTTTAAGGTCAAGGTGAAACGACATGTCATCTATTGCACAAAAAGTTTGGTTTGCACATATTTTCAAGAGTGAAATCAATAAAGACATCAATAAAATTACATTTACACATAACATTTGGTGGGAGTGGAGGTAAAGAAATAGTATATTAATCTATCAGTGTTGTTGAAAACTTGATCCAGAAGTTTTGTGTTTGTGTGCGTACATGTATTACTCATGTTGTGGGGACTTTGTTTAGGCAGTGCATTGTAGGGATTTGTCTACTTTTAGGGGACAAAAATCAAGTCACCACAATGCAAATCATTCCATTTTAGGGTTAAAACCTGTCACCATGGAATGCATGTAAGTCAATGCAATGTCCTTTTAGGTGATGGAAACAAATGGTATTTGTATTACTCGTTGTGGAAACCGAAATCTGTTTACACAGTCACATTGTGGGGTCTCGCCTTCCTTTTGGAGACATAATGCAAGTCCCCATGATGTCAATAAGGTCTCACACCCAACTCGTCAAATACCGCCAATTGGGCAGCGACCCTTGGCATCGGATACCGACGCACGGAGGCACACTTGAGCGTCAGTATGTGACAAACCAGGATTTCAGCTGACTCCAATGTAAACCCACCCACGCCGTTGGTCGATGGTCGGAGCAGAGTGACGTAGTATTAATAGAGTGAGAGTCCGCTAAGCATGGCGGGAGGGGTGGTAGATGGGTCAAACAAACACAGGACTTTCAACCAGGAGACCGCTGTTTGTGTCCCGTGTGAAACTAAAGGTAACATTGACTTATTTTGTCACGTGACACGTTGGCATTGTCAGTCCTGTGAGTTACTTGAGTCGTCAGTCAGTGAAGTTAACATCAAGTTTATTTTGAAAGGACACCATGCATGTAACGAGCATATATTGACACGGCGTCCCCGGCACGTCCAAAAGTAACGCAAGAGGGCTCAGTCTCTGACGCTTAGGGGCACTGACCATGCGGCGGTATTTGACGAGTTGGGAATGAGTGTCGGTAAGTCTTCAGGAAATTAATGTAAGTCAATGAAATGTCCTCTAAAGTGATGGAAACACAACTGTGTGCGTTTGTTTGTGTTTGATTGGGCAATACGTGTGGCAAAATCTGTGCAATACACTTGTCCTCTGGCCCAAAAGTGTGTGCAGGTGTGTGGGTGGGAATCTGGGCGTCTGTGCATTCATATGCGTGAAATGAAGAGTTATTGAAGTGACTGTATTTATTCCTGCGTGCATCACTAACCGCTTTCATACGTCAGTGGCAATGTCCCCGGTCATCTCCCATTTTCTCCTCTCCTGTCCTCTCCTCTCCTCTCCTCTCCCATCTCACACCTAAACAAAGTTAATATAAACCAAATTACCCTCCAGGGCAGGACATTCCTTCAACTGTCTTAAAGTTCAAGATTACCATCTACCACTGCAACGTGACTATTTTTTGGGATGAGAACACATTTTTTTCCTGATGTTTTCTTACAGCAGTGTCTCCAGTATTAACAGATTGCAGTACATCTGTTCACGAGTACACTCCCCTTTTCTCCCAGGTGGAGCAAGAGGTATAATAAACACAGATGGAGTTTTCCTGCCACAGGGAGCACCTGCAGAGAAACACGGTGGCTCTGAAGAGGAACATGATGAAAAACAAGTTGACACTCACACAGAATGTCAACCTCTTGGCACTGTGTGGGTGACATCTTGGTATACATATGAATCAGTTGTAATAATAAAATAAAATTAATGTGTGCCTTGTGTTTCAATGCATTTTGCTTATTAAAACATCCCACTGCTGTACTTCTAAGAGGTATTAATTATCAAGGTTCTTCTCCAAAGATACTTACAACATTTGAATGAAGGTCTTCGTAAACAGGGACACACAAACAACGCACACCATCAACGCACACAAACAAGGTCTGGCCTCATAATGTAAGCAGATATAATATTATCTATCACAAATGTTTTATAGTAAATTAACTTGACGTGATGTGGTCACAGGGAATGAGCTGTTTGACCAAAAGGAGAACAGCTTTGCTTTGGAATGAACATGCAGTAATCAATATAATGTGCCAAACTGACAACGAGTGTGTGTAGTCTGCTGTTTAACCAGTGATTAGTTGCTGTGTGCGAAGCATTTTTAAGGCAAACATGACCTTTTTGCAAATTACTTCCACTTTGAATAAAATATACTGCTGTGAGAATACATCAGGAACACTTTACTTCCCACTGATGTTTCAGTTTCCCTCTTTGGAGCCATTTGATGACAGCCACTTTAAATTCATTCATTGTTGATATTCAGTATAGTTCTGTAGGGGGGCCACATAATTCAACTAAAAAAAACATAAACAAATCAGTCAGCTGCTAATGTAACCAAATGATAGTCTGTCTTTGTTTTTGCCAGTCACTCCCCACTAGAGTCCACTTCACTGTATACCTCCCTGAGTGAGTGTGCTGGCTGAATCGACTGAAACACTGTGCTGTGCATCAGTAAGGGTGCATCAGCCAGCACCAGTAGATGTAGATGCACACAACGCATTTCGAAAATAGTTTAGGTTTGCCTCAGCTTGCCTGACTCTCCACAGGTTAACAATAACTCCTGCTTTGCTGCTAAATCAGAGCAGGAAGCTGCTCTTCAGAGCTTCCTCAAAAACAGACATTCAAACACCGCATGTAGTATAAGTGGCAGGGAACTGTCATCTGAGACACAGACTGAGAGACTAATGGCAGGATTTACTCGAAAAGGAATGGAAAAGCTGTCATGGCTATTTTCAAAGGGGTCCCTTGACCTCTGACCTCAAGATATGTGAATAAAAATGGGTTCTATGCGTACCCACGAGTCTCCCCTTTACAGACATGCCCACTTTATAATAATCACATGCAGTTTGGGGTTATCAGTTATGATTTGAGCACATTTTTTATGCTAAAGGCAGTACCTGTGAGGGTTTCTGGATAATATTTGTCATTGTTTTGTGTTGTTAATTGATTTCCAATAATAATTGTTAATATTTACATACATTTATTTGTCCACTCCCATGTTAAGAGTATTAAATACATGACAAATCTCCCTTTAAAGTACATTTTGAAAAGACAAAAATTTGTGATTCATTTTGCTAAAAATCGCAAGTTGCGTTAATGCGTTAAATAAATTAGTGGCGTTAAAACAAATTTGCGTTAACACGTTATTATCGCGTTTTATTATTAACTTTGACAGCCCTATGCTATATAAAATGCAAGTAGTAATGTAAAGAATGAAAAAAGGAAGCTAGAGAGAGAAATTCAAACCCTACTTACTTTGTCACCTCCACACACCTGGACGATCACCACATGAAGTGGGTGCTAATGTCGGATTGCCCATTCCGATGTAGAAAAAGTGGTGGGTGAACGTTGTTCTATCATCCGACAAGCAGTTCTGTTGGAGTATATACAGCACCCAGTGGATCTGTCTGTTCTCACAAATGAATAACCTCACTGGTCACACTGTGTAGGATGAGCTTTTTGCAAAACTCACAAACCAGCCCTCGCTGTCATACGGGATAAACAATCAGCCTGAATGACTGATCTTTCAAATAATTTATTTTACAGCTACATTTTATAAATCAAACATTATCCACTGCATCAAAGACAGAAAACTAGAATTAAAATAGGGGACAAGCTGAGGGTGGTATAGGGCTAAATTAAAATACGTCACTTATATAATAGATCTAAAGACATCACAATACACTAAATCCATATTTTGTATCAATGGGATTGATGCCTTTCATCCTGCTAATGTTTAAGCCTTGTTCCCTCTTTTCATTTAAGGAATAATTTTAATCTACTCTACAGATTTAGACCCTGGAGGCATAAAATGTTATTTTTTTACATTAGCCCAGTAATGGTGCATCTCTAGGCTAATACAGAGGAGGTAAATAGATGTGAGGTACTCTTGGTACAGCCAAACAAAATCAATCAATAACAGCTATTGTGTCAGAGATGCCATGATCGATGTCTTACGCCACAGGGAGGCTATTTATTAGAAGGAACAATTAACTGTGAAGGCATTTTGTTCTCTAAAGACAAAATGGTTTACACACAAATTGATGTTCATATTTATAATGCACAAATAAAAGCAGAGTTCTTGCATCCAGCTACACTCCCACATTCACACTCTCACATAGACACAATGCTGTATCCAACACAACACAACTACACTGATCACTTCTTGTAAGCTTTGGTCTATAAATAATACATCTCTGTCTGCACATGCCATTCTGTGGTAGCACCACAATGTGCGAGTGACTAACTGTGAATGAAGCACTTGATCTAATTTTGGATCGTGGCCCATGGTGAGGATGAAAATATCGAACCTGAAGAAGTGGTGGAGGAGGAAGCCTGCTGAAAGGGGGACGATGATTCTGAATATGATCCAGATCCTCAAGAATCAACAGATGAAGAGGAACATGCCAACATCTACCTATCTATATATATATATATATAGATAGGGAGAGAGATGAATGGATTGGTTCAACGAAATGGCTAAATGCTCTTGATCAAGGTAAAGTTGTGCCCCTACTTCTTCTTGATGTCACTGCAGCGTTTGATTTGATTGATTACACAATTACTTAAAAAAAATCATTAATTATGGCGTCAGTATGAATGCTATCAATTTGATAAAATCCTTTTCAAATGGTAGAAAGCAATATTGGTTCCTTTTCTTCTTCTCGTATGATTACCTGTGGCATCCCACAAGGGAGTTGCCTCGGACCATTGTTGTTTATTATACACACAAATGATCTCCCCTTAATGCTAGCCAATTCAAATGCACATATGTTTGCAGATGATACAACCATCACTGCAGCAGCAGATTCACAAACTCAGTTACATGAATATTTATGAAATTGTTTTAAATATGTCATAAAATGGGTTGGAAACAATACATTTATATTAATTGTAAATAAAACAAAAATTATGATTATATGTACTAAGAAAGAGGAAGAAATTGGAGTGATGGTACTTCACATATGGCAGTGTTCAAATTAAAGATATTACAGAGGATACATTATTGGGAGTTAGAATACAAAACAATCTTTCATGGACGGCTCATATTACAGATATTTCTAAAAGAGGGATGAAAATGTCAGGAACGGTTGGAAGAATTTAAAAGTTTTTATCCAAAGACATTCTTAACGTAATATATCTCATAGTGTAATAATTTACTTTCACATCAATTATTGCTGTGCAGTGTGGGGCAATGCAGCTTCGAGAGATATGAGGAGACTGCAGATCACACTAAACAAGGCAGCAAGAATGGTCTTAAAGGAATACTTCACCCACAAAATGTCCACATGACGAAAAAAAATTTAAATTCGTGTCTATGTACACGACAGTGGCGTAGGCGGAAATCACAGTATGTGTGGGCACAGAGAAAATCAGGTGGGCCTGTCCCATCCAAGACCAAACATCTACTTATAAGATTCTGAAAGGCATACGTTAACCAACCACACCACCACAGTTTAATCCTACAAGCCTTATACATCATCATCATCAGAGCTGATGTTACAGGCACCTGACATGTATATTTATCTTCTTTCCTCACTCTTGTTCAGCTTTGTTGACCTTGTTTTTAGCTGCATTTCTATTTCCGTCCTACAATGAGAGCAAATTAACCAGAGCCAAATTCCTGGTAGCCTCTATGTGTATAGGTCTACTCATACCTGGACAATCAAGCTGATTCTGATCCAACAAGACAAACATAAACAGCATAGCATAGCCTGGCACGGCGGCCACATATTCACACACACAGTTTAATCAAGCGTATGGATAGATCACCTGCATTAACGTTAAAAAATACAATTTAACATAGCCTGGCACGGCGGCCAAATATTCATACACGCAGCTGGCAGCAACATCAGCATAAAATCCAATTTGTACATCGAACATAAACTATACCCAATAAACAATAATAATGAAATAGGCCTTTAGTCCATAATTGGAAATTAGCTTACTTTTGACGATTCTAGCAGGAGACGACAGGGCCTGGTGTTGAACACTGAAATTACTTCATAGTCCCTTTCAAAGGTGAGCAGGGACAAAGAGTTCAGTCTGATGTGATGCCCCCTGATGCCAGTTTTTATCCAACTGACAGTTGAAAAGAGTCTTTCACCAGCAGGCCTTGTTATGGGTAGGGTGACGAGGGCAGTTCACCCCTACCACCACTTAAGTGCTATTTTTAGCAACAAAGAAAACCTACAACAAGTTACACAATTACGAAGCCAACTAGGGCACCAAGGCTACTAATTCAACTCTAGATCACAGCTTTAACACAAAGGTTTTGAAGGCCGAGGAGGACAGAACAAGGCTGCTGTCAAACTTCTGGGCACCTGAGCATTTTTAAACTGCAGAGATGATGGATGGACCAATCAGCAGCCGACACACCCCAGACCGTCCCACACCTCCAGCCAGTTAGAGAGAGACCATCTAGATTGGGAAACAAAGATCCTCACCAGACAAAGACTCTCACTCTCACACAAAACACAGCCGCATTTCAATATATGGTTGCGAATGATGGCTGAACTTCTTCTTCCTGCTCCTCAGGTTTCTGTTCCTCAAATGTACAGGTGTTTCCGTTTAACAAGTGACAGTGTTATCTGGTGACATTCAGCCAAATGTATATGCATATTCGTAGTAACTTTTATGTAACTGGTTGACGTAGATAATAAACACAGAGGAGAATTTATTTTAAATGGATAAAGTAAAATTCTAGGCTTTCTGTTTGTGTTTTCGACAGCTGCCTTCACTATGAGCACTGTAAACTGAGTGAAAGAGGAGGAGCTACTGTGAAATGCACTACCACTCTATGGTCGTAGTCAGATAATTGAAACAGTGCTGACTGCTATTCACTGGATGATCCAGCAAAAAAAAAGGAAGCCTGATTGGGTGGGCCTGAGTGCCAAGTGGGTGGACCCAGGCCCACCTAGGCCCACCCAAAGCTAAGACCGGGCTGAATAAAAGGACCTTGTGTGCTGAGATTGTTTCCAAGGTCAAGAATGAACTTTCAATCTTTAAATTACTAATAAAGTTGATGTGCCTGCAGAGACAAATAGCAGAAAAGGTGCTATGACCAAATCAATCAATCAATCAATCAATAAATCAATCAATAGGCTTATTGATGAGCTTTTGCACAGTGCATTTTTCCTCCCCCTTGGAGACTGGATGGGTTAAACCACTTCTGCTCTGTATATATAAAAAAACAAAACTGAAAAAGCCTGCAGCTCATCGGCTGATATCACAACCACAGTGTGTGTTTTTATTTATTAGTATTAGGGCTGTCACACCCGATGTCATGTGCTGCGGTTCCCCCACGGGGAGCCACGGAGGTCGATCCACCGACTCTCTGTCTCCTCCCATCGGCGTCCTCCTGCACGCTGTGCGCGGCCACACCTGCATTAACCGGGGGAAGTCTGTCCGGTGGAGAAGAGAGAAGAGAGGCGCAGAGACAGAGAGGCTTCTTCAGAGGAGCGGAGGAGGCAGGACGCGGAGCACCTTCAAACTGCTCCTTTGGCTTTATTAGGCGACTCTACAGACACTTTGATCCGAAAAGGGTGAAGGCATGAAGGCATTGCAGCCATGGAGGACACAGGGTGGGACATTAAAGGATTAAAGACGAGATAGATCCGGAATAGGAGAGGTCGAGTGTGAGCAGCTGAGCGCACAGGTAAGACTAAGAGGCTTCTGATAAACTAGATAGAAAAAGACAGGAACTGCCCCATTACAACTTTTTTTTTTCTAATCAAACACCTTTTTACTTGTATCTATTAGTTTTATTTTTTATTATCATTTTAAACTTATTTGTTGGTAGATTTTGTTTTGTTTATAGCTTATATTGTTTATTGTATATTGGTAGAATTTCAATTTGTTTTATTCTTATTTTATTCTAACGTTTTTATCTATTCTTTTGTTATTATACTGCTTATTTGCAACAACAAAACCAAAGCAAATTCCTATATACCTCTTACACCTGGCAATAAACACGATTCTGATTCTGATTCAGATTTTTAGGTGCCTTATTCCCCATGAAAACAACAATAATAAACAAAATTATTGTCATTAGTTAAATATAATAATTCATACATCCTATATTAGGCAATCAATAACCTTGTGAGTTTATACTGAAATAATATCACGTGATACAATTTTAAAAAATGGCCTTAAATGTTACTGTGACATAATATTGTTTAATTAACTGTGGTGTCTTTGCATTCAGTTTTTCTTGTATTTTTTATTCAAAGGCAAATGGTAGCTTTGCCTTATTTATTTATTTACTTATTTATTTTATAATAGGCAGATGATTTTGGTTGTATATTTATTTTTTAAGTTTTCTTGTTACTTTTTAATTTTTTGTACCTATGACTTACCACATCATACTTCATACATCTTCAAAGTCATCCAAAGTTTTGAGGTGAAAAGCAACCTTTGTTGTTTGTGAGGACTTGCTTTAAGGCTCATACAACAAATATTGATAAAATTGTCAAACACAAAAGCCATATTCCACTTACCAATCACTGTAATGTTCTTACCTGCAACTGAATATTAAATCATTATAAAGTTATACATTAGCAGACAAGACTGTAGATTCAGAAGCATTAACCTCTAAACACATCTATTGTTAATGAATTTAACTGTGAAATCTATATCCATTATAGTAATGAAACTGTGAAACTTTTTCGTCAGTAGCAGCAATGAAATGTTTGTGTGTTCTGGACTTTCCCAAACGCATGAATAGGCAATTTTTATTTCCATTAAAAACAAGGAAGTAAAACATGTTGACATTGTGTCACACCCTAACCTTTGCGCCAGCAGGATGGAAGTACATGCACATGATAGTGTCAATGGGCTACCCTCATATACTCTGGTGAGGTCAGTTCTGCTGCATTGTGGAAAATTCATAAACCACAGCGAAAGGAAGTGTTGTCAATGCTGTATTCAAGTTATTGCCATTGGAACGGATCAATACGCTGTCCATGCATGACTCCCTGGGCCACTTTGCTCATATAGATCTGTTGTAACTAATCTAACAACCAAAGACGAATCATGACCGGGCATCTGAAGTAGGTTACATGCTGTCACTCTCTCACTACGCCAAATAGCCTATACTTTGCAGATCTAACATTTAAAACAAGTCAGGCTGAAAACAACACGTGATAGACCTCATTAGAAAAAGAGCCTGGAGTCAACACAGGGCGCTGCTGGATGAAAGAACATAGGAGGAGGAAAACAAAGTGAGTCGGTGAGTGTGTCTGTGGATGACCGGGCAAAGTGGAGGAGTTATATGAGAGCTCTGTATAGGTGAGGTGTGTGTGTGTGTGACATAGATGCCAGACAAAGAGTGGAGTAGAGAGTATAGGACAGAATCTTAAATATCCTTGAGAGGCATTTTGTTTCACAGTCAGCAGATACAGAGTCAGGCATGTAGTGTGTTGTCAATAGCAGCTGTACCGACTGTCCACCTATAATCAATTAAATTCAACCAATTCAATATAGTGAAAGTTGGTGAAGAGTTAGATAATAGGTCTATAATAATTTTTGTGTTGAGGAAAGTCATTCTCTCTTTCAGAGTGCTGAGCATAACTTTATATTTAGACTTATTTGTCCCAGAGGGATATTTGTTTCCATAGCAAGGACACAGAAACATATAGACACATGCATAGCAACACATAGCAACATAGAGATATAACGATCAGACAAGCAAACTTTAAGCTGCTTTATGCAAAACCTTTCAACAAGACTCGCTTTGTGAGGCTGTCCTGTGCTAAATGCTGACATTAGTAGGCTGCATTGACAATGCCATGCAGATGTTTAGCAGGTATAGGCCTAATGTTGACCATGTTCACTATCTGAGTTTAGCTTGTGAGCATGCTAACATATACCAATTAGCACTAAACCAGTGAACAACTCCAGGGTCTGAAAAGTGAAGTCAATGTTGAAGTGCCTTAAACTTGCATTCTTTCTAACGGCCAGCAGGGGGCGACTCCTCTGGTTGCAAAAAGAAGTCTGATTGTATAGAAGTCTATGAGAAAATGAGTCTACTTTTCACTTGATTTATTACCTCAGTAAACATTGTAAACATGAGTTTATGGTCTCAATCACTAGTTTGAAGTCTTCTTCAATACAGCATGATGTTCATTTAGTAAATTATGGTCCCATTTAGAGTCAAATAGACCATAAAGCAGGGTATGCTTTAGGTCGTGGCTAAATTGTGATTGGCAGGTTGCTACCACGGCGTTGTCCGATCTGGGAGTTGTCCCTGTTTTCGAACTTTAACACTTTCACAGTGTGTTTTCTGTTCATGAAAGTTAATTATAACCTTTTTGGTCATCTAAAAATGTCTTATTCAGCATTCGGTTGTATTGGCCGATGGCCAAAATGCCGAACTCAAGGCTTCCAAACGGCAGTCCACAAACCAATGGGTGATTTCACGGTGACTATGTCCACTTATACAGTCTATGCACTAAACACAAGGTACAGCTGCCTGAGGCTGATGGGAAAGTCTTTAGTTTTGCAGGTATTTGACTATTTCTTAGCCAGGGATAGTTATTAGGCAACCAGAAAGTTATAGGTCTAGGCCAAATAATAGTCTGGCACATAACCCCCTATGAAATAGGGAATTGTTTTTACACCTCGGTTTTTATACTGATTAAATAAAAATAGATATAACGTGTAAAATACCGAGCTTTAGAGGGGCTGGTGGGACAGAACCAAGCTATAGCTGTTTCCCCCCGTTTCCTGTCTTTACGCTAAGCTAAGCTAATCGGCTGCTGGCTCTAGCTTACTGCACAGACATGGGATCAGCAAAGTCAGTATGGGCTTCATTCCTCTGGGAAATGTACCAAACCACCAGTTTCTCAAACTAAATCATGTCACTTCAAGTAGTCAACAAATAAGACAGACAGCCAGACACGGAGCCAGCCATCTCATTCATTACAATCATTATCGCTAGACAGCCAATATCAAATTAGAATATGCTGAATATCACCTCTGAACCCACAAGAGGAAAAAACAAAGACTGAAGAAAGAAAAAAAAAGCGAAGGCAGCCTCTTTCCCATCGTCAGCAGGAGTGAAGCAGAAGGGGACCAGCATGTTAATTGGTGATTTGATTAGCGTTTTAATATTGCAGCTGTGCACGACAGAGGAGAGCAACTGGCTGCCCAGAGGTTTCTCTTTTCTTTTTTTTATAATCAACAGACACTCCTCCGATGCAGGGACTGACACAGCTTCATTATGCACGGCATTCAGTTAATTTCCTCCAACTTCCCCAAAAACAAAATCTGCATTTCTTTGCCGTAGTTTGGTGAGGGAGATTATTTGACGGAAGCAGAAATATTCAAGCCATTTTGAGTTGGTTCCCAGCATTTAAGAGCCTCATTTGGCTCCTGCCTTAGTAAAAGGGGCTGAGATGGGGACCACAGCCTGTGCTAAACTGAACTAGACTGGGCTGGGCTACGTTTTTGTCAACAGCAGTGTGCACCACCACTGAGAGGAGGAAGCTCCATTTCAAAAGGGGGAAATGCCACATGCCGTACTAGATAACAGATTGAAAATGTTTTCTGTGCACTTTCATGATCAGGTTTTGATTATCTGGGCCTTTATGGTTAATGAGTGTTTGGGGTTAACAGTACTGAATTTTATGAATAGGTGGATTTCTAAAGTGATGGGTACAAGAGGGAATGAGGGGGGGCAATGACACCACATCTCTCTGAGAAAACAATGTAAACACCACAGCATGAAAACAGGTGCTGCACGCTGTGTTTATGTATGTGCCTGCATGCCACAGCGGCTTTGAGTCAGGCAGCATTACCTGGAGCCAGAGGGGGATCTGTGGCATAGACAAGTAATCCCCCCGACCCTATGCACACACATTTCGCTCTCCGACACCAAAACGCCAGAGCAGACAGCAGACGGGCAGAGAGATAAGAAAGTTAGCAGATAAAGGAGAATTGGTGGTGAGACAGAAGAGGAGAGGAGAGAGAGGTAGAACAAAGTGAGGAAGGTGTGGAAGGCCGGGGAGATAAGGAAGGATCGGAGGGAAAACAGATGGAGATGAGCGTGTGCGTGTGTGTGTGTGTGTGTGTGGATAAAGGTGTCGGGGGGGAAGGTCTTGGCTGGTCGTGCCGGTTGGGGTGATGCTGTGCCATAAGCTGAGAAATGAGCTCGCTCAGAAAGGGTGGAATTAAACCATCTGAGAGGAGCCAGAGAGAGTCAGAGGGAGAATTGAAATGGGAGGAGGCTGTTTAAAGTCTCCAGAAATGTCAATGACCGTTAAGACTAAGAATCTACAAGCTGCTGTGCAGCATGGCACAATGCTTACCTCGTTAACCATTTTAGTTTAGCGTGTCAGCACGCTAACATCTACTTATTAGCACCAAACACGAAGTACAGCTGAGGCTTAGTTAAAATCTGGTCATAAAGTATTAAACAGTAATTGTAGCATGGTGGCGGCCGATAAAGAGGATCACCAAAGTGATTAGAATTCATCCTGAGAGCCGTTATCAAATGTCTTGGCAATCATCCCATGGATGTCCAGACATTTAACTCAAAACCACAAAATGTCAATCTCATAGTGGTCATTATGTTACGTTCTCTATGGACCATGAAAAGGTACAAAATTAGTACCGTCCTCTAGCCAAATGCTGGTAAAATATGCAAGTGGCTGGTAGATTTGCTTCACTCACCAGCCAAACAAAAAAATCTATTGAGTGGCTGGTCAAATTTAAACATTCATTTGGCCAGTGGACAAAAAAAAGTTCATTTTGCACCCTGACCATGAATATCTGCACAAAATTGTGTGTCAATCCAATCCAATACATGTTGACCTGCTGGTGGCGCTAGATGAAAAGTCAGGGGATCATCAGTCATTAGAAATAATCCTCTCAACCATGAATGTCATGGCATTCCATCCGATATATAAAATCTATAATAAATAGCCATACTGCTGTGTTTAAGTGGCTCATATTTTGATTGGCTTTATAATTCAGATGATACAATAAAAGACGATAATCATACATCAGTTCCTAGAGATGAAGCATTTTGAGATGATGCTGTGTGAGTGATATAAACTGTAACTCGTTGGCAGAACAGGGTTGGACTAAATAGGTAAGCCCTGCAAAACTGAGCCATAGGGGTGAGATTACAGTACAGTATAGTGCAGCTGATGTAAAGGTCTTTCTTCCTCTCTTTCTGTCTTAGGTTTTCCCTTGTGATCCCCGACAGAGCGAGGACAGTGACACTGACTCGGCCATTGTCTCCTCACTGTTTCCGGACAGAGTGAGGCTCCCCGGGTGCCTCCGCTGTCCATTGTGACCGTAGAGAAGAAAGAAAGCTCCAGCTTGTCTGCAAAAAGACCTATTCAGCATCATTTTTCTTTGCCAGCTACATTTGCAACCCCAAGAACAGCCAGTGAAGTCTCAGCACTATCCCTAGCCCCGAGCCTATCCCTCCATCCTCGGCTCCCTCTCCTCTAACCCCCTTATCCCTATCCCACTTCCCCAGCCTCAGACTTTGCCCCATTCGGAGTCCCAGATGACAGCTCAGAAACATCCGTTACCCTCCCACTCCACACGAGCCTTCTTTCCTCTCCCTCCAGCCCCTGTGGCGCTTGGCACCGATGCCCATCACATAGACAGATGGAGCCAACCCTGACCCCTCTCCTCGCCCGTGGGGACGCCAAGAGAATCAACGCCTGACTAGAGGAGAGGGGGTGTGTGTGAGTGTGCGTGGAGGGGGGGGACGGAGGGGGGACAGGAAGGAGAGAGTATTGCTTTGTCACCACGGCAACACATCGCCCAGTCTCCCGTGGACTCCCCTTCAGCCCACAGCAGGAAATCCAACAGCAGGACCAGAAGGACTCCCTAAGTTGTGCCTGACATATTTTTACTTTATTTGGCAGAAATATCTTGTTCTATGTTCATGTGGAGAGAAGATGCAAACATTGAGAAAATTCTAAATATAGCAAACATCATTTAAAAAGAAACAGGAAACCACAAGAAGACTGATATAAAAACGCTGAAGGAAACGCCCACTCCTCGGTTTTAAAGTGTTGCTTAAGTTTCACTCTGAGCCCCACTCTTCCTTTCCCCTCTGGCCTCTGTGATCTAAATGAATTACAGTAAGAAAAGCTGCAGCACTTTTGGCAGAAATATCACCATTTTTCCTGGCACGTGGGAGAAGAAAGACACTTTTTTTCATTGTGCTTCCCACACGTGAATAAAGCAGAAGAAGCTTTTCCCTGATAGCAAAAAGTAAATACATGTGGGACTCCAGTCAGTGCTTCCTTGCGTACATGTATGCCTTCATCTATGCTGTAACGTCGTGCATTACACCACTGCTAACTGGTCCCAACACTGACTTTGTGTCAAGGCATTTGCAGTTTCATTCTCCTGATTAAACATCCCACCTGAGTCCCTGCAATTTTTTACAAGAAGCAAGATTTTGGCACTTTCACTGGATGTTGTTGCCGTCTTCCAACCTCCTCTGCCGACCGGCATTCTGATTAGCATGTAATGCCAGACTACCAATTTTAAAAGAAGCACGCATCAACAATAAAATGAGACACTAATGGCCGGTGAAATGATTTCAGCGGGCTGACATAACAGAGGGGGGAATACCGGAGTCCCAATGCTTCCCAGGTAATTGGAGTGCAGCACAGTGTTTTTTACTCCAAAGCACAGCTCCTCTGGTGACCTTGCAGGCTGAAAACCTGGAGGAGGCAGAAACAGAGAGAGAAAAGAGAATGATGTCCCAGGTTTATCTGTGGGATTTTTCATCATTACTCTCAGTGCATTAGCATAACAGAGAATGTTTGGACGGTTAGCGTGTCTTCAGTCATTTTAGTTTGGCTGAGCGTCCAGCGCACACTTAATATTCCTGTCAATTAAAAGAAATCCATTTAGGATTTTCTTCAGAGAGAGTATCTGTTTCAATTAAATTGTGATAATGATCACTGGTGCAGCTCTCGATAGCCTCTGTGAGATACTTCAGACAGTGAAAATACGCTGATATAACCATCGTTTTTTGATGAGTATAAGTAACTGTCAAATTCATTGTTTCATTGAGTTTTCCTTTGATTTTGTAGGAGTTTGGCTTGTCAATCCAAAACTCCTTAATTGGGCCAAATGAAAGGATAAAGTGGATCATGAGTATGTTGTTTTTTATTCATTTTTACAGTCAGACACAGTAGCACATCCGTCTTTTATGAATATGCAAGGAGCATTGTGGGAGTTGTGTGATAACAATGCAGTAAATGCAAAGACATAATGACAGAGGAAATACATCCACGGCCTCTGTCATTTCTGACAATGTCAACAAACACGTCACAACTCGTGAACTCGGAGCTTTCAGAAACTTTCGACTTAAATTAAATTAAATCCAATGCTATAAGGGAACCATAACATTAATGAGGCAATCGCCGCGTGGAGAACGGAGTGGTCACAGCCGGTGTGCACGGTGCAGTGGCTCCAGGCCTGCAGCCCTGCAGGGAATGCTCTACCGCTGGGAAAATTTCCTCACCATGACATCTCTATTCGCATGTCTACATATTTTTTTGAACTGTTGTTTTTGTCATGAATACTTTCACACAGAATGCCAATATTATGCAGCGAAAAAGTGACTTTTTTTCAGAACGAGGTAGATTTTTCCAAGCTTTCGCACCTTGAATAAATGCATCAACCAATCAAGTTGTGCGGAACAGGTTGAGTTGCGCCTAAGGCTCCGTAGTTCGAATCAAGGCGGCAAACTTTATTATTCTTTTCAACCTTGAAAAAGGTAGCGCAGACAATATCTGCTCCTTCCATTCTTACCTTTCACAATAAAAGCCCAAGACATATAATATACTCAGGCGAGTATTTCGCATTGTTGTTTATTCGTCACGCCCCTGGTGTGTAAAGGCCTTAAAGGGGCCTTTAGCGACTTTAATTCCAGATAACCAGAACGCTAAGGTGTCTTGGAAAGTCATGTGGAGTTGTGTAAATTGTTTGTGCCTCTATACCTGTTTTCTTGTACTTAACAGGAGGCCAGCGGAGAGTGAAGCAGTGAGTCAGTGCTTTTGTAAAGATATTTATGGGGTAGAGGTCACATAAGCGATAAAAGAGGAAAGGCAGACACAGTCCAGCGGTTCTGTGTGTGTACGTGTCTATGGGGATTGGAGTGAGAGGCACAACATGGACTAAGATATACTCGCGTCGTTAAGAGTTCGATTTCATCTTATGATCTTTGTTGCGTCCCATCGCCTCTCGCTCCATCACCCGGTTGTGTCCCTGCCTCACTTTACTGCGAGCTCTCCGACGAAACAGAAAATAATCTTTCATAAAGTTGTGCTGTATGAAGGGAGGTGATATTTTCACACCTTTAATAAGACAAAGAGGTGGATAGTGGTGGAGTGTCACAAATATTGTTTTTGTCACCTTTACACCTTTGGCGCCTCAACCTCAGACACAAAAAAACACACACCTCAATTACTGTGCTATTTCTGTGGTGCTATCTGTCGGTGACACTGAGCTCAAACCAGCTGGGATTAATTAGTAACTCAACAAACACACACACACACACACACACACACACACACCTTCATCTCTGTCTTTCTGTGTGAAATATACACAAGCACATCATAAGAGAATAAATACATATGCCAACACACACATGCACATCACCTTTTACTACTCATTTACTCTTGCAAAACACACTCACAAACACACACACGCACACTATCATCCATCAGATGCAGGATGTGAAAAGCTTCCAGAACAGCATGTTGCCAATAAACACCCCTCCTTCTCCGCTGTAATTACCTCACTCTTCATTTCACACCTTGTATATGCACCTCATATCTCCCCGTGACACGGCGTTGCTGCTCCGCCTCAGCACGAGGCGATACCTGTCCACGCTAATAAGAAATGTGATCTTGCATTTTAGTTTACAGTCTTTTCTAAACAGGGATGAATAAGTCTGATAGAAATGTGTTTCTGTCGCTGCATTTTAACTGGTTCCTAGAGGTACCACCAAGTTAAAAAAAACAAGATATTCCAGTCTAAATGTGAGATCATGTTCTGCTTGTTCGGATTGACGTTTTATTTTGCAGAACGCCGTTTGTTGTGTTAGCAAAAATCCACGACCGGTGAGGACAAGCCGTAACTCTGTCAGCCTGTGTTGGGGCGCGTGGGCTTGTGCCGCACACTGCTGACTTTGATAGAAATAAAGCCGCTGACAGTTTTTAAAAGACAAGCTGTCGAAAGCCATAACCTTGAGGATGTTTGTTTGTGTGCGTGTGTGTGTGTGTGTGCTGTATATGTTTACATGATTGTGTTATGGGGGTGTGATGAGGTTACAAACTACAGATTAAATATGCTGAGGTAAAGTAAAGACTGGAGGAAGAGAGGAGGGGGAATAGAAGAGAAAATATTAGAAAATAATGAAATTGGCAGGTATAATGAGCCTTTAACAGATATGTGGTGAAACATATACAAACATACATAACAGGTCAGTATAGACAATGCACACAATAGGGAGAAAAAAACTTTAACTGGACTTAAGGTAGTGGAGAGTTCAAATGGCAGGATTCATTGAGGGAGCTGGTGTGGGTGTGTGTTTGGGAGGATGAGAGAATGAAAATTTACATTTGTGCATTAGCTGTTTGATTGTGTGTGTGTGGGCATTGTTTATTCTATCTGCAGCTGATGCTTGTTTCATCCAGCCACCTCTGTAGTGTCAACTCATTAGCATAGTGATAATGAGAGATAGAAAAGGTTGCCGGTGTCAGCACACCAAGCTTTTTACACAGTCAAAACAGCAAGTTTGGATGTTCAGAGAAACTGTGCGTGTGTACATCTTTGGTTTGACGGATTTTTATTAGGGCTGTTAATCTATTGAAATATTTATTATGCGATTAATCACATGATTGTCCATGATTAATCGCAAATTAATCGCACACTTTTTATCTGTTCAAAATGTACGCTCAATATGCTCAAATCATAACATGGTAAACTCAAGCCCAACAGGCAACAACAGCTGTCAGTGTGTCAGTGTGCTGTCTTGTCTATGACTTGCCCCAAAACTGCATGTGATTATCATAAAGTGGGCACGTCTGTAAAGGGGAGACTCGTGGGTACCAATAGAACCCATTTTCATTCACATATCTTGAGGTCAGAGGTCAAGGGACCCCTTTGAAAATGACCATGCCAGTTTTTCCTCACCAAAGTTTTGCCCAACTTTGGAGAGTTATTTAGCCTCCTTCCTCCTCCTAATGGATTCTTTGGGTTTTTCTAGTTTTATATGATACCAGTATCTTCACTCTAGCTTTAAAACTGAGCCCGCTGCAACCTCCGAAAGATGGATTGCGTTAAGGTGTTAAAGAAATTAGGTAACACGTTATTAACGCGTTGACTTTGACAGCCCTAATTTTTATCCACCACATACGGCAAAGATACACAAACCTAGAGAGAGTAAGGTGACACCAAGTTGAATAGTACTGTTTTACTGATGTCTTTTGCGTGTCTCACCACGCCCAGCATCACTGTTGGGTGTTACTGTGAAGTTACTCTTTAACTTGGCTTGTACAAAACAAAACAAACAGATATTAAACCTGTATTTCTTTGTTCAGAGAGTACTTGGACGGTCAGAACAAAGAGGGTTTAAAGGCCAAAGTTTAGTGCTCATGTAAAACCAGTTTCTGTGTACCTTGATGTAAGTGAGCTCAGCCAGACACCACTGAAACTGGCTAGTTAAGCAACACCTAAACTCTGCGTTGTGCTGTGTAGCCTAAAGGAATGATGGATGGGAAGCCTGCCTCTATTTCTGTGCTGTCATTTATTGTCTGATCAGGAACAGAATATACAGTAGGTTATGTACTGGTTAGTCATACAGTTAGCTCACAGTCAACTCAGACCCAGCACACTATAAAAGATCAACAAGTTTTTTTTAGTTATCTGCCTGTTTACCAAGTAGTTTGCAAAGTTCCCAACCAGGGGTGCAACTAATGATTATTTTCATTGTCGATTTAAACTGTTGATTATTTTCTTTCCTCCTTTGAGGAGTAAAGAAACCAGAAAATATTCACATTTAAGAAGCTGGAATCAGAGAAACTTGACTTTTCTTTCTTAAAAAAATACTCAAACCGATTAATCAATTAAAAAAATAGTTGTTGATTAATTTAATAGTTGACAACTAATCGATTAATCGTTGCAGCTCTAGTCGCAACACCAGCATGTTCATACATGAGACATATTGATTTGAATTTACTAAATTTGTATGGAGCGCTGAGCTATAACCAAATAACCTCGGGCATATCTCTTATAAATTAGCAAAGTTGCACAGCTACCAGTGGCAGAGAGGGCCCCCATGATGAGCAAATAAAACACTGCTTCATAGATATATGGCAACAGGAATCACACACTGCACAAACCCTGATACATCTACATCTGTCTTCTTCAGGTGACTGCTGCTGCCGCTCTGCCAAACCAGACTGGAAATTCTGTGGCTGTTTGGATTCTTTGCCTTGGATGTTGAAGCTGAAAGGAGGATTTGGATCCACTTCTGTATCCAGTTAGTGTGAGCTGCAAGGATTTTTATTCACACAGGACCAAGAGACCTGAACTGATGTTGTGGAGCCTTTGAATAGAGGCCAGGGCGGATAAAAAAAAAAAAAACTACAAATACACTGAGCTCAGTCAAGTGTTTTAGTGCATTTGGTGCATTACATTCATTTCCTCTGCATATTTGCCCCCAACTCAAGCCACCTTTATCAGGATAATATACGGAGCAACCCTGTGAAACGTGTCATTTTCCGCTGGTCCTGCTGAAATAAGGACTGAAAGGATTGTCAGGTGGATTCCGTCTTCTCCGTGGTGGTGGCGACTTTATTCAGTAGGCTGGGAGTGGCATCAGGATGCCTGAACTGGACGACTTTCCCCCCCTGAGGGGTCCGAGAGGCCCCGAGCAGGGCCTAAATGGTCCAGCAGACCCACTTCGGATTCAGCACGGCATCCTGGAGGAGCAGGTGGAGCTGTGGTGGTTCAGAGATCCTGGGAAATCTCTGCTCTGCTACTGCGTGGCTGTACTTCTAATCCTGGGCTGCGGGCTGGGCGGGGTCGGCCTCCTCTCCACCACCACCAGCGTCTCGAGCGAGTGGCGGCTGGGCGCGGGCACGGCCCTCTGCCTGCTGGCCCTGGGGGTCCTGCTCAAACAGCTGCTCAGCTCGGCCGTGCAGGACATGAATTGCGTTCGAAGCCGACAGCGGATCAATATGCTAAAAAGTGGCGGTTTATCTGACCTCCTTGTGGTTTTGATCACAGGGCTGTCGCTGGTGATCTGCGGAGGGGTCCTACTACGCCTGGCCCTGGCTAACCACATGCCGAAGCC
>CAKALU010061616.1:21941-41693 GCA_916700995.1 Hozukius guyotensis | reverse complement strand
ATCCATCCTCTGAATGCTCTAGGTCTCTAGTTTGATCCATCCATCCTCTGAATGCTCTAGGTCTCTAGTTTGATCCATCCATCCTCTGAATGCTCTAGGTCTCTAGTCTGATCCATCCATCCTCTGAATGCTCTAGGTCTCTAGTTTGATCCATCCATCCTCTGAATGCTCTAGGTCTCTAGTTTGATCCATCCATCCTCTGAATGCTCTAGGTCTCTGGTCTGATCCATCCATCCTCTGAATGCTCTAGGTCTCTAGTTTGTGGTTGTAAAGTTTCACGAGGCTGTGATTATCCTAGAGGTCACCACAGCTCATTTTATATAGAGAGGTCAAGTTTCACTACAATGAAATGGCTCCTAGGGAGACTAACATCAGGGATGGACCCCAGTATGCAGAAATATTCATACACACTATTTTAGAATAGGCGAAACTATACTGCATTCAAAACAACTGCATGTTTTTTGCCCCAAACTGCATGTGATTATCATAAAGTGGGCATGTCTGTAAAGGGGAGACTCGTGGGTACCCATAGAACCCATTTACATTCACATATCTGGAGGTCAGAGGTCAAGGGACCCCTTTGAAAATGGACATGACGGTTTTTCCTCACCGTGATTTAGCGTTCATTGTCGATCTGGTCTAGCTCTAGGATGATTTACTGATAAGTTATAACTAATATTATTATAGTTTTGTTATGTTTTATTCAGTAGCTTTCTGTTTGACTTTGACTCGGTCTGTCTCAGACTCAGCAACACCTTCCTCCAGAGCCTAGATGACTAAGCGGTGGAGGTCAAAGGCTGCACATCAGATGTCTAGACAGCGTTCTCCAGACAGTTTGACATTACACCCCTTCATGCTGTTACTGCAGGTGTGTGAGTGTGTGAGTTATAAAACTGTGACAGTGATTGATCTAATAGAGGAACTTTGTGTGGCGCCAGTCTTCATGTAACGGAAAGACCGGGGTTCAATTCCCACACGGGCATTTTATATAAGCAGGAAATATCAATTCAGATTAACATCTCAGTTCACTGTTTTCTTGATTGCTGTTTCTCAGCCGCGTCTGTTATCTCTCAACAGAACTGATGACAGTTTTAATTTGACGGAAGTCAGAAGTGTGTTGCAGCCCTGAGAGGAATCACTCGGTCACACCGTGAGCTGGGCAACATGGCCGACTCACATCTGTTCACATCTGTCAGAGCTCATCTCTGCTCCCTGCTCAAATAAAACTCCCTCTTAAATGTAAAAGGAGTCATGTTTCTCATTGTCAGTACATCAAGACTGCTCTTTTATTTGGTTAAATTCTGTAGTGATTAACGTGAAATGATGTCTGAGGGGAATTAAGAATCATTTGTGTGCTGATTTTAATCTGCAGCGTATACATGAGAAGGAGCACTTTCAACCGGAGCAGTTCTTTTACGTATAACCTTGATCAAAAACTGGGTTTCTCTGTTTAGTTAAAATGACAATTTTAAACCAAAAAAGAACTGCAAAGTAAATAAAAAAGGCCACTGGAACTGTACAACGGTGTATTGTAGGTGAAAAGATAATAATTACAATTTACAATACAAAACAATTTGATATTTTCTGAGATTAAAGTGACAAATTTATCAGAAAAAAACTAACAAATTTGTGAGATTATACAGTCGTAAATATACAAGAAAAAAACTCTCATATTTAAAGAATATAAAGTCATAAATTTTACAAAACAAAGTTTGGATATTCTCTGAGATTAAAGTGGCATATTTACGAGAAAAAAAACTCTCAAATTTGTGAGATTATAAAGTCGTAAATTTACTAGAAAACAACTTAGATATTATCTGAGATTAAAGTAGCACATTTTTGAGAAAAATCTCTCAATCTAGCAAGATTATAAATTCATAAATTTACCAAAAAAAATACCAAAATTTATCAAAATTTTGATATTATAATCAGAAATCATAAAATCATCGTAAATGTATTTATTACTGACTGACATAACCTTTTAGCTTATGTTGTTTTAGGGATATGAAGCATTTAAAGAAACAACGTCACAATAAGTATAATACCAATGTAAGGAAATATTTCTATTGCAGATTGCACTCTGCTCATAAAAACCAGAATATCTCAAAAACTAAAATATGTGCATCGTTCAAAAAACTTCTGGAGTGTTAAGAAATATTTTGTCCATGTTTCTACATTTAGAAATCTTTTGGATCAATGTGTTTTGTGTGTTTATTGAGTCAAATTGATGAAAAAACGTTAATAAAATACAATTTCAATACTTTATTATGGTTTATTGACTGAAATTATCTTTTAGCTTAGGTTGTAGAGATTGTAGGGAAATTAAAAAAAAAAACAATGTAGGCACTGGTGGATCATTTCTATTGCAAAGTTCAAAGGGTTAATTGTTTGTAGGATAACATCAGGAAACAGTGACAAATGTATTATTACCTTAACATCAAGGTGATGTGACAAAATGACTTGTTTTGTCCGACAAGCACACCAAATTTATTATAATATAAACAACAAATGCTGACGTTTCAAGGCTGGAACAACAACGATCCATCCTGTTATATATATAGCTTTGTTATATCTCTTCATGTTTACAACAGGATGAAATCAGTTTGTCGGAACACTAAAACAGCTTCTGGCACCTGAAAACAAAGTCATTGAAAGTTGACTTTGGAGCCCACGTGGACACCTCATGCTCTGACTATTTCTTTTACGGCTACCTCACCAATAGAAAAGGAGGTCTGCTTGATTACAGAAGTCCATTAACTCCATTTGCGGGAATGAAAACCACCGTGGTATCCACAAAACCATAAAAAGGAAAACATCCATAAAAACCCTCCATAAAAAGGAACATAAATGTCCCTAATCAATATTAGCAAAAATCCTACTTATTGTGTCGGCTAGCGGGGAAACATTAGCTCATTAATTGCCTGAACAGGAAGTGCTGGGACCCCTGAGGTCATCACCGCGGTGCAGCTCTTTCTACTAGAACGCCTGCAGCCGCTGATGGACGCCGCGGTTTGATTTGCGTCGTTATCGACAGGCGGGCGAGACAAAGAGCAGCAGAATGTGAGGGTGATGAGAACATCTCATGCATTTCAAATTAGAGTTTTAGTTTCAGGACCACAATGAGAGACCAGAGAAAGAAAACAGCATTACTGATCTTCCTCTACTAATTTGCAGCAAACCAGTTCTACTGTGTTCCAGTAAACGGCGGCGACACCACTGAACCCGGCCCGTTGGAGACCGGGGAGGCGCCCTGTCGTCCCCTCACGCTTCCTGATAAAATGTTTAATTAGCTAATGTTTCCAGGCAACGAGCACAAAGACGACTCTGGTGTGAACCAGGGTGGGGCGGAGGGACGGAGATACAACATGTAGATCGCAAATACGGCATCGAACCCAGTGAACTTACATGTGACATCATGTTTGAGCCCGAGATACATTTATGATTTACTCCTTTAAAAGACTACATGACGTGATGTGTTTATTTTGTGTACTATGTTGTTGATCTATTGCTGATCTACTTTAACTTTCTGGTTGCTCTACAAATAAACTGACTTGACAAAATGTCCAGTAGATCTAATCCAGTACTTGGATATTCTTTGACAAATGTACAAGAAAAAAAATCTCAAATTTGCGAGATTATAAAGTCATAAACTTCCGACAAAAAACGTGGACATTCTCTGAGATTAGAGAGGAAAATGAACGAGAAAAAACTGTCAAAATTTTTAAATTAAATTGGCAAATTTACGAGAAAAATCTAAAATTTGCAAGATTATAAAATCAGAAATTTATGAAAAAAAACACTTGATTAAAGCGGAAAATGTATGTGAAAAAACTCACAAATTTGCGAAATTAAAGTAGTAAATTAATGAGAAAAAAACTCAAATGTTTGAGATCGTAAAATTATAAATGTATGAAAAAAAACTTGGATATTCTCTGAGATTAAAGTAAAAAAAGTTACAAGAAAAAACTCACAAATTTGCAAGATTCTAAAATAATAAATTTACAAAAAAAAAATGTGGATATTCTCTGAGATTAGAGAGGAAAATTTACAAGGAAAAACTCTTAAATTTCCGAAATTGAAGTTGTCAATTTACGAGAATAACACTAAAATTTGCAAGATTATAAAATCATAAATTTATGAAAAAAAACGTGGATATTTTCTGACATTGAAGCGGCAAATTTATGAGAAAAAACTCACAAATTTGCGAGATTATAAAGTTGTAAATAGATTAGATAGATTAGATTAGATTCAATTTAATTGTCAAAGAACAGAGTACTGAGACGACGAAATTAGGGGATTTAGGAGAAAAAATTGATACAGCATAGTATCCCGATATTTTGCGTGTCAATATTGTATCGATACACGGACGTCAAGTATCGTTTTTTTATTATATAAACTAACGTCTTAACAATCAGCCCGCAGACGGGCCCGGCCACTATTCTGTCTTCCAGAGGTTGTAGCGACTCAGTTTAAAGCTAGAGTGTCATACTAGCTTGTCATGAAGGAGGTTAAATAACTAACTAACTCAATTTTGGCGAGGAAAAACTGTTTTCAAAGGGGTCCCTTAACCTCTGACCTCCACATATGTGAATGTAAATGGGTTCTATGGGTACCCACGAGTCTCCCCTTTAAAAAAGCAGAATATTTTGCCCACTCTCATGTTGATAAGAGTATCAAATATTTGACAAATCTCCCTTTAAGGTAAAATAAATCTCATAAATGTATCATCATTATCGTGGTAGTTTTTATCGTTCAGCCCTAAATAGTATGATATAAATCCTCCCGCTGGAGGAGACGGAACAAGCAAACAGCCTCACGAGCAAACAACGCTCCACTACATACATGACCACATGCGTGTGTGTGTGTGTGTGTGTGCGTCCTCCAGCTCATTAGTAGACGCTTCTAACGGGATGATGTTGATGCTGCTGTTTCGAGGGCTATGATGTCATTCTACTGATTAATACGACTCTACTACCAGCTGTGTGTGTGTGTGTGTGAAAGACTGTTTATTATTATAGAGACGCAGCCCTCTCTAAGTACAGTATACATCACTGTTAGTCAAGCTTACAAATGCATCTGTGTGTCTGTGTGTGTGTGTGTGTGTGTGTGTGTGTGTGTGTGCGCTGCAGCACATGTTGGACGTGCAGTTCTCGTCACGCATCAACACACCACTCAGTCGTGTGTGTGCAAATGCGTGTTTGCGCTGCATGTGCGCTCGCATATATGAATATAGAGTATCTATCTATGTGTGTGTGTGTGTGTGTGTGTGTGTGTGTGTGTGTATGTGTGTGTGTGTGTGTGTGTGTAGTAATCTATCATGGTGTAGGCTGCGATCATTTGCCTCCTGAGAGGGTCGTTGTGACTGTTAGTGTAGCAGAGGAGAGGAGACAAGGGGAGAAGGAAAGGAGACAAGAGGAGAGGAGAAGGAAGGAAGGAGAAGGGATAAGAGAGAGGAAAGGAAGGGACAGGGGAAGAGAAAGAAGGAGAGGAAGCAGGGAGAAGAGGTGAGGGAAGGAAAGGAGATGAAGTGAGGAAAAAGGAGAAGAGGAGACATAGAGAGGGGAGAAACAGAAAAGGAGAGGAAACAAAAGGAGAGCAGAGGAAACAAAAAAGCAGAAAAGGACACACTGGGAGGGGAGGAGAGAAGAGAAGGTGAGAGGATATGAGATAAGGACAGAACACAAGGAGAGGAAATGAGAGGAGAGGAAACTAGGAGATGAAAGCAGGAGGAGAGGAGAGAAGAGGAGCAGCATCTGAATGAGAAGAATAAGGGATGGAGGGAATAGGTGAGAAACAGAGAGGGAGGAGGTGAGGAGAGGATGAGAGAGAAGAGGAGTTACTGCTCCAACAACAGGAGAGGAGGATGAGAAGAGGGAAGTAGCTTATGGTTGTAAATGAGAAGGAAGAACGAAAAGGAGGAGGAGGAGGAGGAGGAGGAGGAGAACAGAAATAGAAAATCAAGCAGAGAGACGAGAGGAAGGAAAAGGAGGTTGCGTGAGAAGGAGGAGACACTCGACGATGAGAGGAGAACAAGGAGGAAGGAAAGGAAGATGAGCAGAAGGAGAAGGAGAGGAAACAAGACTGACAAGATAAAGGAGGAATAAGAGAGAAGAGAAGGAGGTGAAGATGGAGGGATGACGGAGTAACACGGAAGAGAGAAGAACCAACATTAGTGAGCGATGACGGAGAAAGAGAAGGATGAAGAGCAACGGCTGCGTTTCACTCTGCTGCACAAAGCAATCACATCTCTCTCTCTCTCTCTCTCTCTCTCTATCCATCTACTGGAAAATAAAAGGTGGAGGAGGAAGAGAGAGAGAGAGAGGCTCACCCACACAGGTCAGAGACGAGCAGATTTTAAACTTTCTGTCAGCAACAAAACCTGCTGCTGATCGTTCACATGGAGACAACTCTGAACCCAACACTAGTAATACAAGCTACAATACTAGATATAATACTAGTAATACTAGATATAATACTAGCTATAGTCAGTAGGGGATTTAAGGACAAGCTAATTGTGCAGTGTCTGGATAAATCCACGGCGCTGTCCGTGGTGCTGAAGTAGCAGAACGTAGCAGAGTAAACAAAACAAACCCTTTTAAAAATCAACAAATCCCCTCCAGTTTATAGTCGTAATAAAGCTGAAACAGTCCAAAACCCAAAGATATTCCATTTACAATCATATATAAGAGAGAAAAGCAGAATGTCCTCACTTGAGAAGCTGGAAGCAGAGCATATCTGGAAGTTTTGCTAAAAAATAACTTGATTTATTGATGATTGAGAAGCAACTTTGAGGACTTTTCCCACCTGATTTTCCCACCTCTATTCAATGCTTCAAACCGAAGAAGACACTTACACTATTAAATGTATAAACATGAATTGAAATTGAAATAAAGACTCGTGGGTACCCATAGAACCCATTATCATTCACTGATCTGGAGGTCAGAGGTCAAAGGACCCTTTTGAAAATGGCCATGACCATTTTTCCCTTGCCATAAATTTGGAGCCGCAAAAGGTCCAGCCCTCCCCGACACTTCATGCAGTTGTCTTCATCATGCTGTTTCTTTAAAAGGGACGAGACGTGTTTAAAACGGATTAACAGATTTAACACATCACCCAGATTTTCAGTCCCCGCACGCAACCAAAAGTTGTTCTGCAAAGAGCTGCTGCTGCTGCATGCTGCTGCTGCTGCTGCTGCTGCTGCTGCTGCTGCTGCTGCTGCTGCTGCTGCTGCATGCTGCTGCTGCTGCTGCTGCTGCTGCTGCTGCTGCTGCATGCTGCTGCTGCTGCTGCTGCTGCTGACCACAACACTTTACAGAAAAACAAGATCCTCTCGCATGAACTGCAGCTCAGAAAAAAAATACCAACAAAGGAAAAGAAAACTCAAATGATGCATCTAAAAAGCAAACACAACTACAAAGAAGCTTTTATCTGATTTCTTCACATCAACACAAGATTTGTTTTTACTTTCCGTTCCATTAACTTAACAACAGATATGGGACTGTAATCAGTGGCTCTAAGGGGAGAAACAACAGTATAAGTCGCTTATTCACATGTCTAAAACAATTATTGACTTTTAAATATTATAAGTAGAGGAGGTGAAGGCTGACAGTCTCCTATAACTAGCTACAGCTAGAGGCTGTTTCTGCTGACCATGACCAAAGTCGACCCCTGACCTCAAAACAAGTAGTTCTTCTTACACAACCCTGATCTTTCCCTCACTTTCACCAACTTTTTGACATTGAGGGCACTTTGAGCGCTAGTATGAGTCCTGGTTTTCTTGAGATTTTAGGGACAAAATATGAAGTTTTTAGCACTTTCTCATTTAAATAAACGGAGCGCTGCTTCCACTTCCTGCTAATCAAAATAAGACTTATTCACAGAGCATCTCCTGGAAGCAAAATAAAACAGCACCAAAACTTTTTACCCAAAATTAAATCAACGGAGCGCTGCTTTCACTTCACATTAATGTTAACTAATATCTGCATCAAAATAAGACTGAAAATAAGGTTCTTCTTCACCTGAATTCAGTGCGTTTTCTGCTCTACAGTATTTTACTCTTCTGTTCTGGACGACAGCCGCAACATTCAGGAACGTTTTTCACAGTGTCGCTGTAGGGTGCACGCTCGTGATGCACGCTCGTGATGCAGGTCGACCAAAAAGATTGCAGGTTCGGGCGGGCAGGTCAAAAAAAGACAAAGCAACGTTCTGAGTAAGTTATTATTAACTTACAGAAACTGTCTCTCTCTCAAACACAAACCAGCCGTGGTGGTAATTTTAACACATTCGGTGCCGCCACCGTGTAACGTGCTGTTAAGAGGTCGTGGTCAATTTATGTCTGTGAGATGACGTTGTTTAGGAAGCACTTCATTTGATATGTTTTCTATGAGCTGAGCACATATTTTAAATATGAATATCGCTGTCGATCGTGTTCATTTAATTGTGGGAAGCCAAAATCGGGATTGCGACATGCCCACAAGCAGGCGGGCGGTGTGATGTACAATCCTGTCACCAGTTTCACGCTCTACTTCCACTGATCAACAGTTGGTAACGCCAAAAGCAACTACAGATGTTGCAATACCATTTTTTCCTTCCTGATACCAATTCCGATACCTGAGTTTGCGGTATCGGCCAATATCGAGTACCAGTCCGATACCAGCGTGATAAAAAAAATTGATTTAGTTATTATTATATCATAATTATTATTTAACAGCTGTGACAAACTACCTGCTATAACTATTATTTTTGTTAATATGAAAAGTGGGAATCAGAGAAACCAGAAGTCAACGTTGATTTATATATCACGTAACTTTCGTACTTAAGTTACGCCACTTCCGCTCGATCTTTTCCTAAACCTAACTAAGTAGTTTTATTTTGAAAAAAACTGGAGCGGAAATTGACACGTGTTGCTGGACATTCGTAGGAAAACGCACAAAAAATAAGTTGTTGAAAGTTGTGCTGCGCGGCACAAAAAAAAAGGTAAATTTGTGTCTATGACACAGGAATCAAATAGATTGAATTTTGCACAGTGAAGGCTACTGGTTTGGAGAAGAAAGAAAAAATAGATTTCGGTTAAACAAGTTGATTTTTTTCTGGGTGAATAAATGATGGTATCGTGCATAGACTGACATCTTCGCCAATACCCGTTCCCGAAATCTGGACGCATTTCAGATACTAGTATCGGTATAGGAACAATTCTAAAAGCAGCATAGCAACACGCCAATAAATGCACCATTTAAAATATTCAAAGAAATCAGCTTTGCAGATGTTTTATGAGGAAAGAAAAAGACAAACAGAGAATGTGTTTTGGTGAGAATGTAAACACAGGGCACTTTTAGCCAGATGTTAACCAGATGTTAACTAGAGGTGGTGGATGATGAGCTCTTTTTGGAGGTCACTGACAAATGACCTATTTGGTTGTTTAGGCATGAGGACTATAGAATACCATAATAACCACCTTCATAGAGACACGCTGGGCTCCAGGTGCTCTTATTTCACGTTTCTATACTTCAGATCGACATTGAAGCTGCAGCCATCTGCTGATAACGTTCAACGGTGCAGAGATAACGTGAGAGATGCCACTCGTCCTCTCGGTGCTGACATTTCCCGTCCCGAGGCGCACACGGGGGAGAATTAAGAGCGTTTTAAATCTATTATTCTGAGGTAGATATGATCCAGTTGTCTGACAGCTGAAACTCCACAGAGCTATAAGCCACCGTCTTCTGTTAAACCCGTTTCTTTAAACAAACCTTTATGGCTCAAAGTGCTCCACTTTAATTCGGTTTCATCGCTTCTTTCATGCTCCAGCTCTCTTGTTGACTATTTATATTCTTAAGGAATGCAGTACCATTGTTTTTCTTGCAAGATAAACTATATTGTGTGCTTTATGGAGGAAGAAGGCACACAAACATGCCGACATATTCAGACTGGCTGCATATTTCAGAGACATCCATGTCTGCAGCTGCTGAGGTAACGTTTGGATGGAGCACAAAAAAAAAAAAAAAAGAGAGAAACAGGGACGGCGGATCACTGGAGTGTTAGCTGTTACGCAATCAACGCCATCAGGACAAACATCAGTGCTGAAAAACAAGAAAAATACTGACATTTCATGTACTGGGAGATGTTCAGTGTGAAAAATATAGAGGTGGATCAACCTCATTAGTCAGTCAGTGCTCTTCTCAAAGAAAGTTTGTTGATTAGTGCTGCGTCGTATTATTTTCAGGGATGCATGATATTGGATTTTTGCTGATATCCGATATTTTCTAACTCATTTCCAACTCAAAGTGGAATTAACATATTATTATGGCTACTGTTGTTGCGAAGGCCCACTGGAAGATACAGACAGGAAAAGCTGATCAAAATGTGCACATTCACTGGGGAAAATAAGAAAACTACTTCAACTTCAACACATTCTCACTCTCAACTCGGCACCCCTCGGCACCGGAGACCAACGGACCCCTCTTGCGTTACTTTTGGACAGACCTGGGACGGCAATGTCAATAAACGTTCATTACATGCACATTGTCCTTTCAAAATAAACTTCTGTTTTCACAGGAAGTTAGGTTTAGGCAACACAGCCACTTAGTTAGGGTTAGGAAACGGTTGTGGTTGACGTTAACTTCGCTGACTAGCGACTCACGTGACTAAAGACTGACGTGTTGTTCTCACACACCGTTCAAAGCTATATCTATGAAAAGTAATGCACAGTAATTCACGTAATCGTGAAGCAGGAAGGGGAAGTACAAAGAGCGACAAACGTCCCGTAGGGGGGAGGTCGGGGTGGATGGATGGATGGGTCAAAAAAACACCAGACTTTAACCCAGGAGACCGGCGTTCGTGTCCCATGAAGTTGACGTATTTGTCACGTACTGCTGCGGAGGCTGCACGGCGTGGAGGATGTTCCCACTGTAACGTACTGGGTGCTGCGTCATCCCTCGTTGGACTGACAGGCTTCTAGTGACACATTACGCACACACGAGGTTCTAAGTCAGTTTTGAAAACCACATGTTCACACAGTACCTGTTGTCAGAGACCGACCGCAAATAACCAACATGACATTTAGCCGACGCAAAATTGATGCAACACTACAGATAAGCATTGGCCATCGGCGAATGTCATTCAAGTGTCATTAGGCTGATGGCAGTCAACAAGACGAATACCAGGCGATATCGATGTTCGACCGATGAATCGGTGCATCCCTAACAAGGTAAGCATGGCTCATATACCCCCGCTCACCGTTTGACACCTACTAAAGTAGGGCCAAAGGTTTTGCCCTTTTGGAACTAATGGAATTAATGGGCATTAAAGCTTCAGTAGGCAGTATATATTTTTGGCATCATTTGGCAAAAATCCCATAATAACCTTTCAGCATATTGTAATTCAAGTGTTCTGAAAGAAAACTAGACTTCTGCTCCTCCTCATGGCTCTGTTTTCAGGCTTTAAAAAATCTAGCCAGTGACGGGAGACTTTGACCAATCACAGGTCATTTCAGAGAGAGAGAGCGTTCCTATTGGCTGTGCTCCGGTCATGTGACCAGAACTTGGCATTCCTTCACCAGATTTCACAATGGCGACGGCGTCACAAACTTTCTCATTTTACAGCTAAACCGTGCACTACAAGATGATTCTGAGAACATTTGAGGAGAGAAATAGGCATTAACGTAACATAATATTGATTCATATTTGATCAGCGCTGCCTAGTTTGACCATTTGGTCGGAGTTCAGAGTGATTGACAGCCGGCTCTCATAGACGGCAGAACTCAGATCAGCTCTTACTGCTTGTTTTCCTCCGGTCTGTGAAACCTTGCAGATGCCGTTAGGAGCACCGGAGGACACAGAGGCACATGATTTTCTTTCAGGTACTACTGTCACGACATAGAGACCGTTTTATAAAAATAACTTCTTTTAATCATATTTGCTCCAATCTTGCCTACTTCAGCTTTAAGGATCCTCCTTACCCCGGGAATATGCACCAACATTAATGGTTTATAAGAGCAGTATTTAACAATGTACGAGACACACAACAGAAGTAATCCTGGCCATTCATACTGTAAACCACCGAATACACAATGATGTAATCCACCAAATCACACTTCAGGATATTCTCTTACGAATTATTGACAAAAAATGCAAAGAATGCAAAAGTAGCCGACTAGGCTGCTGAGAAGTAAAGAAGATACAGAGGGATTAATCGTCTTTTTCCTGCTCCAAACTATCGTTATTATATCGGTCGACCTGTAGTCTTCACATTGCTCCGACCAACAGTCCAAAACTCAAAGATGCTCAGTTTAAAATTGCATAAAGCAGCGAAAAGAAGCTGGAAGCAGTAAATATCTGTCATGTTTGCTGGAACTAAACAAATAATCCTTTCAATCCGACAAAAATCCTGCCGACAATGCCGAAAAAAAGATAATCATTCTGCAAACTAATTACTGGTGATAATGTTACTTTACTGTCCTTGTTGCTATCTCACATTAACACGTCGCCTTTTCTCTCACAGAAACTGCTGAGGAGCTGCTGTTTTATAATTAATAAAATCTCAAGATACAATGAGGCACAATTATTGTTCATCCTGCTGCTGGATGCTCACATTGATGATTTACCATCTGGTGCATGTGTGTGTGCATGTGTGTGTGTGTGTGCGTGTTGTAGCAGTAGAAACTTAATGTTTTGGCTGACATTTAAGAGGAGGCTGTACTTTCCTGCAGGTGGACAGCAGGGGAAACACTTAAAAGAGGGCTGAGGAAGGGTTTAATACGCAGGGAAAACCCTTTGGGTTCGCGAGCACGCGCTCACGTGCACTTATGCACATGCACACACACATAAACCCCAATACACACACACACATTCTGCGGCTCCATCCATCTCTCTTGTTTTTTTTTTTCTTCCTCTCTTGTGCGCGTATGTAAACATCCATCTCATGCGCACACGTGCACGCGCAAATAACAGAGACCCCCACACACACACACGCACACGCACACACGCACTCTCTCTGCACCCCCTCTCTTTCCAGCATTAGTCAATAGAGTCAGGATACATAAACCACCCACCAGTCAACCCAAAGCATCTCCAGCCAGCCAAACGCTGCAACACACAGCAGCACAGATACACACAGCAGCAGCAGCTATACATCACCATCACCACCACCACTGGGTCTCTAAAGCACAATTAAATCACAATTAAATCACATTAAACATGCAGAATGAGCTAAATCTGATCAACCAGACAACCTTTTTGGTAAACAACAAAGCTTATGAGCATGTTTTAAAAGCAGTTTGCAGCAGTGTGATGCACAGTCAGGACATGTGGGAGGCATGGAGGCAACATGTTCTTATAATAACACAACAAAATATTTTTTTATGTTAAATCACATCTGAGAGATTAATAAAGAATAATAAAACAACCAAAATAATGCAGCAAAGTGTCATAAATGTGAGCTTCATTTAGACCTCTTTAAACTGATATTCACACAGTATGGCTGATTTATTTATTTATTATTTTTCTCATCTTAAAGCAGCTAACATGACCACAGGTAGCAGAGCCGAACGCTGTGACATCATAACCGTCACATATGTGCTTAATTAATCAATTAAGAAGCTAATTAACAGGTGTTAATTAGGGATGTTTAATCCGGATTTTGAGAAACAGAGACAGAAAGAGAAAAGAGAGAAAGCAGCAGGTCGCTGTTTGTGGTGTTTCTTACCTGTTTTTCGCCTCTTCGTGTTGAAGAAAAAACAGAAAAATAATAACCGTCTCTCCGGTAAATTATCGATTATTAGTCCCCTCTCCACGGGGGTCTCATGCACCTCACGTGCATGCGGCTGCTCCTGTTCTCTGCGTGTTTATATCTGCGTCTGTCTGTCTGTCTTCTGCTTCTCTCGCGGGATTTGCTCCTCCTCCTCCTCTTCCTCCTCCTGGTCCTTCTTCTTCTTCTTCTTCTTCTTCTTCTCCTTTAGCTCCGGTGATCAGCTCGTCCTCCTCTTGTCACCTGGACGGAGACGGAGCTGGTTGTGATGCTTCTTCTCTGAGCGACTCATCCTGATGTCTGCTGCTGATGGAAAGAGGAGAGACACGAGCTCTCTCTTTCTCTCTCTCTCTGTGTCTCTCTCTCTTTCTATCTCTCTCTCTCTCTCTTTCTCTCTCTCTCTCTCTCTCTCTCTCTCTCTCTCTCTTTCTCTCTCTCTCTTTCTCTCTCTCTCTCTCCTCAGTAAACCTGGAGCTACAGGCTACACCACCACCTATATATCCTCTCTATTTAATACTATCAAATAAAATGGTAAAATATATAGCTTACTTTTGATTTTGCATTTCTGCATGTCTTTGGACTGTGGGAGGAAACCGGAGAACCCGGAGAAAACCCACGCACACTAACACGGGGAGAACATGCAAACTATCTATATTCGACAGTTATATTTATTAGTAATATTTTTTACAAGACACAAAGTAAGTTCATTATTGCTTTAATGCAACCACAGCAAGTAGCTTACTGTCTGTATTTAAGTACAAATTTGAGGTACTTGTATAGGCCTACTTTACTTGATTATTTCCATTTCATGCTACTTTGTATTTCTACTCAGTGGTGGAAAAAATACTCAGATTTTGTACTTAAGTAAAAGTAGAAATACCACAGTCTAAAAATTCCACTACAAGAATGTTACTGGACTAATCTGGAAGATTTTTGTTTAAATAAATGTCTTTTTAATATTATATACTAATATTAAATTATTAAAAATAAATAAATAATTATATTAAAAAAATATTTAAAAAATTATAAAAAAAAAATTTTAATTATAAAACAACATTACATATTGTAATGCAAGTGTTCTGAGAGAAAACTAGACTTCTGCTCCTTTTCATGGCTCCGGTTTCAGACATTAAAAAAAAAAGTCTAGCCCGTAACAGAAGACTTTGACCAATCACAGGTCATTTCAGAGAGAGAGCGTTCCTATTGGCTGTGCTCCGGCTGGTGGGCGGCTTTTGGTATTTCCTCAACTTGATCTCAACATGGCTGCCGGGTCACAAACTTTCTCATTTTGGAGCATTTTTAACGTTGGAGTTCGTCATTGTGGACGCAATTTAAGATAGTGTACTACTGCAGCATATATACTGGAGTAAAGAACAAGTATTTAAAAAGTACAGTACTAGAGTAAATGTACCTTCTACTCCACTACATTTATTTTACAGCTTTAGTTACTTTGCAGATTAAGATGTTTTTACACAAAACATAAGATGATTTAATAGAATATGATGCATTCATTCAACCGTATATAAAACTGTTAAATTAGCTCCACCAGCTATAGAATGCTACTTACACATGAATGCGTTAGCAATAGTACTTCTTTTCAAAGGTATATAAATAGTGTTTTACAGAGTTTAAGACCTTTATCCATGGCTCTCTTGCTAATAGAGCTGTCAATCATTCCTAAGGGGGGGCGGGTCCCAGCAGGTGCAGAGACCAGCTGGAGTCGGAGGCTGCAGCCTGAATGCTGAGGAGGCTCTGAAGGTCCAGGTAGACCTGCGCTGAAAGTTAATGATGACCTCGAGTGCTTCATGGAGGGAAGGTTGAGGAGCAGCGGACTTTAAAGAGGCAGACAGACGGGTGAACACAAGTTTACTAGTTTAAGTCTTCGACAAACATCATTTAATTCCAAAATGTTTCACTTAAAAACTTTAAACTTTCAAACTCTCATCTCTTTTCCACAAGTTCTTCCACATTTATTTAATAACTTGATGGGTCGCGATACACCAGTATGATGATAACTGTGATATTTCATACTGTACGGCGTGGCGTAACAGAAGTGCATATTTAACGGTGTGTGGACAGAGTGTCCGATGTTATTAGGCTATAAGTAAATAAAAAGATTTCTTATTACGTCAATATGAAGACACATCAAGGTCAATGTTATTCATTATTATAGTAAATTATTAGTTCTGCGTTACTATAAAAAAAAAATCTAAGATGCATTTCTAGGGGGTTCGGTGAGCCCCCTGAACCAACGCAAACTGTGCCTATGTGTTTGTGGCAACTTACAACTTATATTGTTGTATATTATGTATAAAACTACTTAGTTAGCTTTAGGAAAAGATCAATTTGGTTAGGCTTAGGTAAGAAAACTACTTAGTTAGGTTTAGGGAAAGATCAATTTGGTTGGGATTAGGTAAGAAAACTTCTTAGTTAGGCTTAGGAAAAGATTGATTTGGTTAGGTTTAGGTAAGAAAACTACTTAGTTAGGTTTAGGGAAAGATCGATTTGGTTAGGTTTAGGTAAGAAAACTACTTAGTTAGGCTTAGGAGAAGATTGGTTTGGTTAGGTTTAGGTAAGAAAACTACTTAGTTAGGTTTAGGGAAAGATCAATTTGGTTGGGATTAGGTAAGAAAACTTCTTAGTTAGGCTTAGGAAAAGATTGATTTTGGTTAGGTTTAGGTAAGAACACTTCTTAGTTAGGCTTAGGAGAAAATTGATTTGGTTAGGTTTAGGTAAGAAAACTTCTTAGTTAGGATTAGGAAAAGATTGATTTGGTTAGGTTCAGGTAAGAAAACTACTTAGTTAGGTTAAGGGAAAGATCAATTTGGTTAGGTTAAAGTAAGAAAACTTCTTAGTTAGGTTAAGGGAAAGATCATTTTGGTTAGGTTTAGGTAAGAACACTTCTTAGTTAGGCTTAGGAGAAAATTGATTTGGTTAGGTTTAGGTAAGAAAACTTCTTAGTTAGGATTAGGAAAAGATCGATTTGGTTAGGTTTAGGTAAGAATACTACTTAGTTAGGCTGAGGATAAGATTGATTTGGTTAGGTTTAGGTAAGAAAACTACTTAGTTAGGATTAGGGAAAGATCAATTTGGTTAGGTTTAGGTAAGAAAACTACTTAGTTAGGCTGAGGATAAGATTGATTTGGTTAGGTTTAGGTAAGAAAACTTCTGAGTTAGGCTTAGGAGAAGATCATTTTGGTTAGGTTTAGGTAAGAAAACTTCTTAGTTAGGATTAGGAAAAGATCGATTTGGTTAGGTTTAGGTAAGAATACTACTTAGTTAGGCTTAGGAGAAGATCAATTTGGTTAGGTTTAGGTAAGAAAACTACTTAGTTAGGTTTAGGGAAAGATTGGTTTGGTTAGGTTTAGGTAAGAAAACTACTTAGTTAAGTTTAGGAAAACGTCAGGATTTGGCTTAACATATAACTACGGAAGTGACGTAAGTTATGTACGGAAGTTGCGTGACAAATAAATCAACATTGACTTCTGGTTTCACACGGGACACGAACGCTGGTCTCCTGGGTGAAAAGTCTGGTGTTTTTTGACCCACCCATCCATCCCGACCTCCTCCCTACACGGCATTCACCGCTCTTTATATTTCCTCGAACACACGAATTGGATTCGTGGAATAGAAACAAATTACAGTGCATTACTTTTCGTATAGGTATAGCTACGAACAGTGTATGAGGCCTGCCTGTATACGTGTATGTACTGCATTCACTGCATGTACAGTATTAATCTTGTCTGGTGTTAACTGGTCCAATGGGAGTGAATGTGTGTTTGTGTGTGTGTGAATGGGGACACGTATAATCCATCATAACACAGACACACCTGGTGCCGCTGTCGCTGCTCCTGCTGTGGTCTGGACAGTGTGTGTGTGTGTGATTGTTCTTCCCAGCGTGTGTGGGAGTCGGTATCCATGGGACGCACTGATTCAATTACTGGATCATCATGAAGAGATGAATGGAACGGCAGAGAGGAGAGGAAGGGGACAGGGAGAGGTACATGAGAGGAATAAAGGATGGAGATGGAGGTGGAGGTGGAGGTGGGGATTGAAAAGAGAGGAAAGAAAAGGAAGCACAGATGGATGAACGAGCAGGAGAAGAGGAAACAAGAGGAGATGAAATGAGAGTGGAAAGAGAGAAGAGAGAGAGAGAGAGAGAGAGAGGGTTGTTCATCTGTACGAGTGGGTGACATTTTCCAGAACAGCCGCTCGTTGATGTGAAAGCGTTGTGACCGGTGTGTGTGTCTGTTTGGGTGTGTTTGTGTGTAAAATTTGGCTCGAATGGCTGAGTTTAACCAGTGTCTACATGCACGTCAACACACACACACACTGTGGTATGCTACCATATAAGAAGAAGCCAAGAAGACGACATGTGTTTTCATAATGAATGTAAAACAAGAGGAGTGTGTGACCTCTACCTCTGCTGTGTTTGACCTTCAGTTCCTCTTAAACTAAAGTTTGCTGTTTAGACTTCATTACTTATCTTTACAGTCATCGCTACATAAGTTGTTTCCACATACAAGTTAAATTACTGAGTAATTCTTGGACTAATATCACACTTGTGCAAGTTGCATACTGGATCATGATTGGCTGGTTGTGATGACACAAAGTCGCGCCGGAACATCCAGGTGTTAAACTGAGATTTAAGATTATTAAAGGTGTTAAACTGAGATTTAAGATTATTTTAGACCTTTAAACTGAGATTTAAGATGATTCAAGTGGTTAAACTGAGATTTAAGATTATTAAAGGTGTTAAACTGAGATTTAAGGCGATTTTAGACCTTTAAACTGAGATTTAAGATGATTCAAGTCGTTAAACTTAATCTAAGATGATTCAAGGTGTTAAACTGAGATTTACGGTGATTAAAGGCGTTAAACTGATATTTGAGGTCATTTAAGGCATTAAACTCACATTTAAGAGGATTTAAAGCGTTAAACTGAGATTTAAAATGATTCAAGTGGTTAAACTGATATTTAAGGTGATTTAAGGCATTAAACTGACATTTAAGGTGATTTAAAACGTTAAATTGAGATTTAAGATGATTCAAGGCGTTAAACTGAGATTTAAGATGATTCAAGTGGTTAAACTGAGATTTAAGATGATTCAAGGTGTTAAACTGATATTTAAGGTGATTTAAGGCATTAAACTGACATTTAAGGTGATTTAAAATGTTAAATTGAGATTTAAGATGATTCAAGGCGTTAAACTGAGATTTAAGATGATTCAAGTGGTTAAACTGAGATTTAAGATGATTCAAGGTGTTAAACTGATATTTAAGGTGATTTAAGTCATTAAACTGACATTTAAGGTGATTTAAAATGTTAAATTGAGATTTAAGATGATTCAAGGCGTTAAACTGAGATTTAAGATGATTCAAGTGGTTAAACTGAGATTTAAGATGATTCAAGGTGTTAAACTGATATTTAAGGTGATTTAAGTCATTAAACTGACATTTAAGGTGATTTAAAATGTTAAATTGAGATTTAAGATGATTCAAGGCGTTAAACTGAGATTTAAGATGATTCAAGTGGTTAAACTGAGATTTAAGATGATTCAAGGTGTTAAACTGATATTTAAGGTGATTTAAGTCATTAAACTGACATTTAAGGTGATTTAAAATGTTAAATTGAGATTTAAGATGATTCAAGGCGTTAAACTGAGATTTAAGATGATTCAAGTGGTTAAACTGAGATTTAAGATGATTCAAGGTGTTAAACTGATATTTAAGGTGATTTAAGTCATTAAACTGACATTTAAGGTGATTTAAAATGTTAAATTGAGATTTAAGATGATTCAAGGCGTTAAACTGAGATTTAAGATGATTCAAGTGGTTAAACTGAGATTTAAGATGATTCAAGGTGTTAAACTGATATTTAAGGTGATTTAAGTCATTAAACTGACATTTAAGGTGATTTAAAATGTTAAATTGAGATTTAAGATGATTCAAGGCGTTAAACTGAGATTTAAGATGATTCAAGTGGTTAAACTGAGATTTAAGATGATTCAAG
>CAKALU010061616.1:0-21921 GCA_916700995.1 Hozukius guyotensis | reverse complement strand
GATTCAAGGCGTTAAACTGAGATTTAAGATGATTCAAGTGGTTAAACTGAGATTTAAGATGATTCAAGGTGTTAAACTGATATTTAAGGTGATTTAAGTCATTAAACTGACATTTAAGGTGATTTAAAATGTTAAATTGAGATTTAAGATGATTCAAGGCGTTAAACTGAGATTTAAGATGATTCAAGTGGTTAAACTGAGATTTAAGATGATTCAAGTGGTTAAACTGATATTTAAGGTGATTTAAGGCGTTAAACTGAGATTGAAGATGATTCAAGGCGTTAAACTGAAATTGAAGATGATTCAAGGTGATTTAAGGTGTTTAAACTGAGATTTAAGGTGATTTAAAGCGTTAAACCAAGATTTAGGATGATTTATGTGATTTAAATTGATTTAAGATTTGAGATAAAATAAGATTTGAGATTTAAAATTATTGAAGGTGATTTAAGATGATTAAAGGCATTAAATTGAGATTTAAGGTGAATGAAGGTGTCGAACTGAGGTGATTTAAGGCATTAAACTGAGATTTAAGGTGATTTAAAGCATTAAACCAAGATTTAAGATGATTCAATACGTTAAACTGTGATTTAAATTGATTTAAGGTGTCAAACTGAGATTCATTAAATTGTGATTTAAGGGTATCTAAGAGGTTAAACTGAGATCTAAGGTGATTTTGGATGTTAAACTGTGATTTTAGATGATTTTAGACCTTTAAACTATCTATCTATTTATCTATCTATCTATCTATCCATCCATCTATCTATCTATCTATCTATCTATCTATCTATCTATCTATCTATCTATCTATCTATCTATCCATCTATTTATCTGTCTAGTCATTAAATTAGCTGAGCTGATCCTTCATCTCCCCCTGCTGGTTAATTTGTGAACTACATCACAGAGACATCATCTTCCTCATCTACATTTTCATTTTCCTCTTCTCCTCCCTTAGATATTTGTGTGTGAGTGTACATTTAGAGCGTGGATGGGTGTAAAATGCCGTCACATATTGATGATATTACTGGAAACATTATAATATAGACAGCCTTATTATCTGTGAGACATGAGCAGCTCTGCATCAGCATTCAACCACATCTAATGATCTCTGGCTGTCTTTCTCTTCCTCTCCTTCACGCACTCTTCACCCTCGTTAATGTATCTCTCGTTCTTCCCTCCATCTTTTTATTTTCGTTTATGACAAACTCGGCTCATCATCAGCCCAAAGACTGAACATTTACATAAATGTGCCTGCTTTGCTCCTCTAGTATCTCTCGCTCTCTTTCTCTATTTTGTTTTTCTCTCTCACAAACACATCGTGATAACTGACAGCTCATCCATTAGATAAACTGTCTGCTACATTTAGATGCAGCTTCTCCTCGTCTTGGATCGTATGAATTTATATAATGATGATTCAGTTGGTTGCAATCTACTACAGTGTAATAATACTCTGTTACAAGTAAAAGTCCTGTATCCAAAATCATACTCAGGTAAAAGTGAAAAATAATAATTGGCATCAAAATATACTTAAAGTACCAAAAGTAAAAGTACTCTTGCTGCACTCGCGCTTTGCTGCACTCGTGCTTGGCTGCCTTTGCTGCACTCGTGCTTGGCTTCCTTTGCTGCACTCGTGCTTTGCTGCACTCCTGCTTGCTGCCTTTGCTGCACTCGCGCTTTGCTGCCTTTGCTGCACTCACGCTTTGCTGCCTTTGCTGCTCTCGGGCTTGCTGCCTTTGCTGCACTCGTGCTTTGCTGCACTAGCACTTTGCTGCACTCGTGCTTGCTGCCTTTGCTGTACTCGCGCTTTGCTGCACTCGTGCTTGGCTGCCTTTGCTGCACTCGTGCTTTGCTGCACTCGCGCTTTGCTGCACTCATGCTTGCTGCCTTTGCTGCACTTGTGCTTTTCTGCATTTGTTTTTTTTTTGCACTCGTGCTTGCTGCCTTTGCTGCACTCGTGCCATGCTGCACTCGTGCTTTGCTGCCTTTGCTGCACTCGTGCTTTGCTGCACTCGTGCTTTGCTGCCTTTGCTGCACTCGTGCTTTGCTGCTTTTGCTGCACTTGTGCTTTGCTGCCTTTGCTGCCTTTGCTGCACCTGTGCTTTGCTGCCTTTGCTGCACTCGTGCTTGGCTGCCTTTGCTGCACTCGCGCTTTACTCAACGCAGAGAAAAGTTATGTTGCCATTGTCGCGTTGTGTCTGAAAAGGTCTATTAGGTCCAAAAGAGTAAGAAAAAAATCTCCCCACAACAATATATATATAGCTGTCTTCTCATTCGGATCCAGTGTTCATAGACCCCCTTTTTCATGCATTTCGGGTCAGGTTCCTCTCGGTTCCTCTCGGTTCCTCTCGATTCCTCCCTTTCTCCCTCACAGCCTCCCCCTCTTTCTGTTTCCTCCTACTCGGTCACATCTTCATCCTCATCCATCCTTTGTTTCCTACCGTTAACTAGTGTCAGCCGTGATATTCTGGTTTAACTGTGAGATTTGTCTCGCTAACAGATTCACTTTGGTCCGACAAGCAGCAAATTAGGCCTGCATGTGTGTGTGTGTGTGTGTGTGTGTTTCTGTACACATGCATCCCTTGTGTCTATGTGTAGCATGAGGAGTGTTTCTACAAGTGTGTGTGCTCAGTTATAATACGTTTAATGTGGCTGGATGGTTTGTGTATGCATTGTGTTCTTGTCTCCTTCATCACGATGACCCCTAATTAAGTGGAGGAGATAAAATGATAAAAAGAAGAAACAAAACATGGAGAGAGCATCCCTCATCTGTGAAGCGATCTGTGTCAGCGATGATGAGAATGGTTTGGTGGTTTGACTGGAGGGAGCGGAGCGTTGATTAAATCTCCATCGCAGTGATTATGGCGTCGTCAGTGAGCTGCCAGGAAGAGATGAGCCAAAAGTGACCGTTATCATCTGCTGCAGTTTAGTCTGGGTTCAACTCGAGACACGTTGCTCGCTTCGTGATCCTGTCATCGTCTCACACCTCCTCTGATTGCCCAAACTGCCCTGTAGGCATTTTAGAAAGAAACCCATTTTCTCTAAAATATAGCTGTTCATTCATGCCTTTGTCCTGTTCGTCTGGGCCCAGTCTGGTCATCGGAAACCAAAACCAATGGCTAAGGCCTGTTCACATAATACAGGGGTCTGCAACCTGCGGCTCCGGAGCCAATTGTGGCTCTTTAGCTCCTCTCCAGTGGCTCCCTGTGGATTTTTAAAAATGGAAATGAATAATTGTTTTTTGTTTATATTTTCATTTTTATTTATCATTGTTGTAGGTCTATGGTACGACTGTACGACGGAGTGTTAGGGCCACATTGAGGAAAAAAATAAATCTGAGATTTAGAGAATAAAGTCATAATATTACGAGAATAAAGTCATAGGTTTACCAGAACCTGTTATTTTCTTTTTTTCTCGTAAAATTATGACTTTATTCTATTAATATTACGACTTTTTTTTCCTCGTAAAGTTACGACTTTATTCTCGTAATATTACAACTTTTTTTCTCGTAAAGTTACGACTTTATTCTCGTAATATTACGACTTTTTTTCTCGTAAAGTTATTACTTTATTCTTGTAATATTACGACTTTTTTCTGGTAAAGTTACGACTTTATTCTTGTAATATTACGAATTTTTTTTCTCGTAAAATTATGACTTTATTCTCGGAATATTACGACTTTTTTTCTCGTAAAGTTATGACTTTATTCTCGTAATATTCCGATTTTTTTTCTCGTAATATTCTGACTTTATTCTGGAAATCTCAGATGTTTTTTCCCTCAATGTGGCCCTAATACTCTGTAGTACATTGTCTCTTTGGCCCTCACTGCATTAGACTTATATACTATATACTTAGACTATAAACTGTGTTTCCTTCATCACAATGATCAAATGTTTTGAGGCTCCAGACAGATTTTATTTTATTTTTTTTTGCCTAAAATGGCTCTTTTGATAGTAAAGGTTGCTGACCCGTGACATAATTACAGTTCATTCTTAGGTTTCTACACTAGTGTTACCTACCCAATGAAGTCTTACTTGAACATATCCCACTAATTCTGTGTATTTTATTATAGAACAAGTTGGATATTGCAGCTTTAATACCAGTTCCAGCCTGCCTGGTGCTCTCTGTACCCTTAATCTCCTTACTGAGTGGCCTCTGGGGTGTACTCAAATGGCCACGAGCTCGATATCTTCAGCAGAGGGCAGAGGTCGAAGGAAACGGCTCTTAACTCCATGACGTCTTTACGTAACACCATCAAGCTGCTCTCTCGACAATAAAAGACTTTGGAGGATTAGAAACAGCTTCTTTTCTTTCTCCCTTTCAGATCTTTTCTCTCCCCCCGTGCTTGCTCTGTCATCCCTCCTCCTCCTTCATCCCTTGTTCTCTCCGTGGGTTTTCCGTGTGGAAGAACCCAAATTGCTGGATTACGCCAAAGTCACCTTGCCCTCGCACTTCAGCTCCTCAGACGAGACACACACAGTCTTTCATCTAAACACTCTGACTGTCTCACACCTACATTTCAGCGTCTCAAACACACACACACACATACACTTGTATAGAGCTGAGGAGGCGGAATGAGTCCAGCATGACCCTGATGGAGGGAAGAGAAATTACAAGAACAAGAGCACAGATGATTTCATGGTGTGCTCATCTCTTTAAGTGTGTGGTTCATCTTTTTTTATGGGACTGGAGAGATGAACCGCAGAACGAATGACTCGACTCGACTTCCTATATTTCCATGGAGACATCTTTTCACCAAATGTTTTTCATTAAGAACCGTCTAGTTTTCAGAGCTCCACACATTAACCCACGGAGAATTATCAACCAGCTCTGCAGGTCTTTCAGCTCATTGTTTTGGTTTTACAGAATTCTCACTGTCTCTCACAGCTCTTGTCAGAGTAGTTGAATCCGGCATGTCACCATCATTCACTGGTGTGTGACTTTTGCAGCGACATCCTCAAAAAAAACTGTTGTCCGGCAGCTGGTGTTAACAGCAGTAACTGTCGTCAAATACCGACGCTTGGTCAGTGGCTCTACGCTTCAGGTTTGTGTCGGGGACGGCGTGTCAGTTTCTACTCGTTACCTGCATAGTGTCTTTTCAAAATAAACTTCCAACGTAAGTTTTTAGGTTTACTTATGCAACAAAACTACTTGGTTTGGCTTAAGATTGTGGTTTGGTTAAAAATAAGCACATTTGTTACATAAAAAAGTATGTCTGTTACGTAAAATGCCGTTATTTTTTATGCAAAATAATATTTGTTATGTAAAAAAAAGTATGTTGTTTACATAAAAAAGTTAGTTTGTTACGTAAAATAAATACATTTGTTACATAAAAAACTACTGAAAGTATTTGTTATGTAAAACAACTACATTTGTTATGTAAAAAGGTATGTTTGTTATGAAAAATAACTACATTTGCTATGTAAAAGAAGTACATTTGTTACGTAAAATAAGTACATTTGTTATATAAAAAAAGTATGTTTACGTAAAAAAACTATACTTATTATGTTAAAAGTATGTTTGTTACATAAAATAAGTACGTTTGTTACGTTAAAAGTATGCTTGTTACGTAAAATGACGGCACTTTTTACACAAAATAACATTTGTTATGTAAACAAAAGTATGTTGTTTACATTAAAAAAGTATTTTTGTTATGTAAAATATGTATATTTGTTACATAAAAAAACTACATTTTTTATGTAAAAGAGTATGTCTGTCACATAAAATATGTATGTTTGCTACATTAAAAGTATGCTTGTTACGTAAAATGACGGCATTTTTTACGCAAAATAACATTTATGTAAAATAAAGTATGTTGTATACATAAAAAAGTTAGTTTGTTACGTAAAATAATTACATTTGTTCTATTAAAAGTATGTTTGTTATATAAAATAAGTATGTTTGTCACATTAAAAGTACATTTGTTATGTAAAAAAACTACTTTTGTTATGTTAAAAAAGTATTTGTTATGTAAAACAACTACATTTGTTATGTAAACATTTATGTTTGTTATGTAAAATAAGTATGTTTTTTACGTAATTGGTGATAGTTAAGTACCTAAGTCATGAAACAAAAACTATGGTAAAATAAGTCAACTTTAGCTAGGTTTCACACAGTGGACACAAACAGCAGTCTCCTGGGAGAAAGTCCTGTGTTTGTTTGACCCGTCCAACCTACCCTACCAACCGCCTGCCCTTTGACCGTCCAATAATGACGTGGATGAGTTCACATTGAAGTTGGTTGAAAGTCCGGTGTGTCCCATACAGACGCTTAAGGGGGGCCTCGGTGCCTCGGTATCAGACGCAGAGAGATGCAGACCAAGTGTCGGTACTTGACGAGTTAATAGTGAGAAAGGGTCGGACTGGCAGCTGGCAAATGTGTTACCGTGGCACCTTGCCGATGGCTGTGGCGCACTTTTGGACAGTAATCTATGGTGTTTTTCGCATTTGAATGCACAAAAAGTGACAGAAGTAGAAGAAGAACGGGAAAAAAAAACTTGAGAGAGAAGTTAACGTCCTGCATACTTTGTCCACACACCTGGTAAATCCAAAAAAGCCCTTAACTCTGATGAGTTTTAGATGCTGTTGATGATTTCCAAGGCTGTCTGAGGGGAAGAGCGGCGCTCCGGATCAGTCAGAGAAGTCTACATCTGTCTCCTTCCAGATATCTGTCTCCTACAGATATACAAAGTTTGTCCAGCACATAAAGTGTTGATGACTTTGGTGTTGCCTTCAATAACACTTTGTTTTATCTGAGTAAAGTTTGGCGAGCAGGTGAACATTAATCAAGAGTAAGTGAAATTGATGGTGACCCCGGTGATGGATGCAACCAGTCTGCCGGTATCGATTATAGGAGGGAAGAGAATGAAGAAGACAAAGTATGAAAACAGACTGTCAGAGTGACTAAATTCTGTTTGAGCTTCCACCTCATCACAAAACATCAGCCCGCCGTCCTCCTTTCACCTGAGCTGGTAAACAGATTAGCATCCCGACCTGAAAACACTGCAGCACCGCAATCCCATCAGCACCCCTCCCCCCCCGACTTCCTGTGCCCGTTACACTTTCATCTACCGGTCCGTTGCTGGACTCTGCTCACTGTGTTTGATAACAGAGATGAGGAGGAGAGGAAGAGGGGGAGTGTTTTCATCACATGAATGCTATTTCATGTTTTTTTTTTCATTTCCGCACATCGGCACGTCGATGAAGAATGGCGAGACGGCGAGCGTGAGATTCGAAAGAGAAAGCCTAAAATACCTGACTGACACAGAAACACAGAAAAAGGTTTAACTGTACTAAAATGTCTGAGAGGCAGAAATAATCTTATTGGTTGAGTTACCCAAGTGGCTGAGAGCTGGAGCCTTAAAGAGCAATTTTTAGGATGACGGCTCGATATTAAGCCATGCTTGAAGCCGAGAAATTGGAACGGCAGCGAGGGAGTGAGCAAAATCAAGAACAACAATAGATAATAAAATACTGCTTCACCATGAAATTGCCAGTAGCACCGACCAGTAACTTTAAAGGTCAAATCCATCTGTGTTTTATTAAAATGGAAACACCCACTCAGCTGTTAGCAAAGAGCAGTGACGTAGTTTACCAACGTAAGATAATCAATAAAGTACTGAATAATGTGAACGCCAGCACTAGTTAACGTTAGCTGTGCTTCATTTGGAAACAACTGTAAGGTTCGTTCGAATGTTTTTATGTTGGGTTTGCATGTATACTCCCGTGTTCTGAGAGGTAAAATTACTGTTTTTGTGAATGGAGTCTGGTGGCTTTGAAGAGAGCGATATAACTGCTTGAGTTCCCCGTCAGAAAGGGCTGTCTGATGATAATGCGCAAGGCGTTTAGCTTGCAATAAATACCCCTTTCTTGATTTCCGCGTGTCATTTGTACGCCATTTATCCTGTAATAACTGCAATGTAAACACATCCGCGTATAAATGCTACGTTAAGAGTTTAGCAAGAGAGCTAGCTTGACAGGCATTTTTTTAAATACAATTTTTATGCTTTTGTTATCACTTTAAATGTTTGTGATTTAGCCGTCTGCAGGCTGTTCAACTGACTCTGCAGGTGATAGGGGAGCTGATCATGTGACCTTCACCTGGATATTATATATTAAACAGTAAACCTGCCTTATTAAGGCTTTTAATGGATCATCTGCAGGATGTCAGTTAAAACTGGTTCAATTTAAGTCATAACAAACCCTTAAAATATAAAACCTTACAACTTTTGCCCTGATTAAAAATGGATTAAAGTATGTTTAAGTGTAAATCCCCTTAAAATGTAGAGAATAACATCACAGTTAAACTTTTATTTGCACCTGAAAGGACCTGAATTTTTCATTTGAGATGCAAACTGACGAAGTTCTTCTGTGTGAGACTCACTTCACCTCACAACTTTTTGAAGTTTTTTTTTACACATGTTTGAATCCATTTGTAATTAAGGTGATAGTTGTTTTACATTTTAAGGGATTGTTAGTATACCAGTTTTAACTCAAAGCCTCCAAATGATCTATTAAAGAGTGTATAATGTCACACAACGTGGTTTTAATTGATATTTTAAATCTTTTCTGGGAGCATGCATCATTTTTTAACAGCAGAAAGACTCACAGACAGACAAAGAGTAAACGTAACTGTCTTTATTTGATGAAAACAAAGTTAAGTAAACAGGTTACAGTCTCAAAACAAAAATCATGCAAAGGTTTCCACAAAACGCTGAGGCAGAGTCAAAGTCTAAGAAACAGAAACAAGGTCAGAAAACACCAGGAGATAATCAGGAAAACTAATGCTGCAACGCTTACTGAAACTGGCACACAGACTAAATACACGAGGGAGGAAAGGTAATGAGGAACAGGTGAGACTAATCAGGTAATCACACAGGCGGGAAACACACGAGGGCAGGAAGTAAAGTATCTGAAACGGGAGACAAAAGTGAGTACCAAAATAAAACAGGAAATAACTAAAAACCTGATCAAAAGATCAAACATGGAATGAGATATGAAAAATAATTGATTGATTTACTCTTCAAAACTCTACTTAAAATATATATAAATACATTTGTACTTCAGTTATATCTCACTGGATCTGCTGGAAGCCATTAAAAGTTAGGAAAAATATATTCACGCAGGAGGCAACTGGATAAAACAGAAAGGTTTTACAGTCCAAACACGCAATTTTCACCACCATTTTTCATCCATTTTACCTGCTAAAATCTTGTTGCAGTCCTTCTAAGCTCCGTCATCTCATGTCACTTCTGGCTCCAAAAAACCAAGATGGCAAAACCGCAAACCAATGGGTGACGTTGCGGTGACTACGTCTACTTCTCATATACAGTCTCTGGGCTTAGGGCAGAAACATGGTCGCATGATGCAGTAGAGCAGACAGTTATCAGCTGGCGACCCGGTACAGTACCCACCTGTCACTCAAAGCGGCCACGCCCTGAATTATGCCTAATTTTACATCTTAATATAATTTAAACGGGTGAATTTTATAAAAAATTCACCCCTGTACAGTTGTCATGAACAGGGAAAATTAGCTATAGTGACCAAAACCGTTTTTTTGGTGTAAACATGTTTTTTTCTGCTGTAAAGTTGGGCGTTTTAACACGGGGATCTATGGGGATTGACTCGCTTTTGGAGCCTCAAGTGGCCATTTGAGGAACTGTAGTTATTGGCACTTTCGCGTTGGCTTCATTTCTCAGCACCGGAGGTTGCCGCTTGGTGCAACCATAAGATGTTTGTTTACTAATAGAGTGATGCAGGAATGAGTCCTAAATCCAGAAAATGAGTTAGCATTTTAGTACTTCAGGTTCCCTCGTCTGGAAGTCAATGGGTTTTTATTTAGATGCCTGAAATAAGGTCTGTGGTTAACACAAGCTAAAACATTTTAAGGTTTTGTTCTACGACGTGAAAAAAAAAAAAGCGGTTGCTTACAAGCAGCTAAATGAGACTACTAAACGTCATCACGGTGACTTGTCCGCCTTTACAGCCTTGTTGTGTTCGTTTGTGGAGATTATCTTGCTGAACAAAACACGTAAGTATCATAAACGTTTGTTTGCCACAGAGCTTATTTTCTGCAATAATCCCAAACCAAATGGAACAATCCCATTGGGTTTTTGCCGAGGGAACCAGGGCGATGCTAACTTCCTGGTTGGCCTACAAAAGTACGTCATCCCTGCACCACTCTGCTCTGATTCATTCTATATCGCTCCCTTGAGGACTGGTGTTTGTTACCTTCACCAGTAACCAGGATGTTCACCGGGGTCACGCCAGCTGGGCCAGGCGTTGTTATTGCAGCGATGATTCTACCCTGACTCTTGAGCCTTGGGACTAAAACACGGTAGCTTCGCCGCCCTGTAGAGAAACAGCAGAGGTAGTGAGAGGCTACTCGGCAGGCAGAACCAGAACGCTGACATCAGCACCACACACCCATCGTTGTAATCCAACAGTGACGACGCGTGCACCGCCAGGCACACCAGCAACCCCACGTATTTCAGAAATATGACACCCGTTATGGCCGCGATGGTGAGAAGTGCCCTCTTCTTTGATTGGTCGACCCGTTTCCTGTCTCCTGGCCCTGGGCGAATGAGAGCGAAGAGAACGGAGACGCTACAGAAGGATATGACGAGTAACCCAGTGGCGAAGGCCGTGAAGAATGGGATCGTGGGTAAAAGCGGGCTGTACGACACAACTAAAATCAGCGTCCCCAAACACAGCAGCCAAACGCAGCCGATGCTGGCGTTTCTGAGCTTGATGCTTCTCTCTGTTTTCAGACTCAGGTAGGTGATGGGGTGTATGACAGCCAGGTAGCGCTCCACACAGGTGAGGCACTGGAACAACAGACGTCCAAGATAAACAACAAACACGGCGTAAACCCCCACTCTCATCATCCTTTGGTGGTCCAAGTAGATGCCGCAGCAGTAAAGCCCGGACGCAAGCAAACCGATCGGCTCCACGGCGATCGTATTGTAGGCGAGGAAGTCGGAGGGGCTCACCGCCTTCGCTGTGGACGCTTGCCGCTGTTTCCACCATCGCTGGACACCCACGTAGAGGACGAGGGCGGAGAGAGGGAGGAGGAGGAGGGAGGAGGTGCAGGTGAAAGTGGCGAAGGATGCAGAGCTGACAGTAGACTGAGAGCACATGTAGAATTTAGGGTAGATGAAGGAGTGGATCAAGAGAGGAGGGCGGAAGGAGTCGTTGAAAGACATATCTGCTTCAACAGAGGCCTGCGGAAGAGGAGGAAAGAAAGAAGTCAAGAGAGGGATGAAGAGATGAATACAATCCTGTCTCCTAGAAATGATGTATATACTATAATTTTATTGTATTCCTTAGCTTCTTACCTTTCAAATGAGACCAGATATATGAATCTAAGCCTTATGGTTTAGGAGCTACTCCTCATTCATTTTGGGTCGTTATATTAGGCGTTTCTTTCCCCCGAGGGATAGGGCCTATCAGGTTAATTAACATCTCTGGGAAGTCCTAAATATCGTAGCATGATCAAACTTTTTTGTATGGTTATATTCAGGCTGTGAATACATTTAGTTAAAGGAATATTATACCCAAAAACAGTATTACATATACAGTCCCAGAAAAAGTTTTCTATCAAATGGCGATGAGGAGAGCGGAAAATTAAATTAAATTAAAGCAAGTCAGTGCAAAAAAAGTTATAAAACATTCAGAAAATTCCTGTGCTGCATTATCCAAGTGTCTTGTGTCCATTCATGGGCACATGAAAACTATTTTTGCTGAGCTATTGCTAAACAATGAAGAACCGTTTTCTGTCTTTTGTTCGGACACCAACCTCGTGAAGAGTCTTTATTCTGCAGATCTTTCTTCCCCTGCGTCTCCAAAGACTGAACTGTTGTGCCTCTGCATCTATGTGAGCAGGACTGTGGGGATTTTAGCATGCAGCAAACACAATAAAGATGTCATTAACTATAAAATTTGACAGTAGGCAAATTTATCTTGACATATTTTTTCAGAGCACAGTGTCGACTGCAGAACAGCAGTACTCTTACAGATCCAATGCATCAATTCATCATGTACAGAGTGCATAATGTACTACCATGTATAGATGATTTAAAGAACCAGAAGACAAAAGAAGTAATACGTTCTCTAAAGTGACATTAATGTCAATAATATGGTCCATTTTTCCATCCAATACCGTGAACATGTGACAGGATTCAAATGACTGGTGTGTATTCAAATGAGATAGAGCCACAGAGCACCTGTCAAAAACGTGAGATCCTGCTGGGAATGGTGTAATTAATGTAATCAAATCAAATCAAACCAACTCTACTAATCAGGAAATTATTTTAATTAACTGCCCATGGAGTTTAGGCAGTTATTCAAAATTGACGGTTATATTACAGTTAGATACAGTTTTAGACGTAAACTAGAACCATCTTGCGATGGGATCACACCAGCTGTGACGCCAAATCGGACCATGCAGAGGTGTAAAGTGTGTGTGTGGGGTGGGGGGGCAATGACCCCTTTCCCACTTCCTACCCCTCTACTTCCAACGACCTTGCTCGGACCATGCACATCTTCAAACTCAACCTTCATTTTGATCTCCACTTAATAAAGTTTAGTTAAAGGCAATGCCCCCTCCCCCCTTCCCGTTTGGACCACGCCCATCTACAAACTGGCCTTCTGATCTCAACTACACACCTTTAAAGTGTCATGACGCCAAATTCTACCAGGGGCATAAAATGTTGGGGGGGCAACATTGTCGCCCCCCTTGTTCGGATCGCACCCATCTTCAAACTTGACTTTGATTTTGATCTCAACTACACATGTGTAAAGTGACTGCATCTTGCACGGTTGTGACCATGGATGTATAAAGAGAACTGGATAAAGCGTTGGAGGTGGGCGTCCATTCATTCCTATGAGAGTTGCTCAGTGGCGCATGGTCGTGTCTAGAAAGTAACCTGCAAATGGCAAAATTTGATCTGAAATCTGCAAACGGTTGCAAAACCCTCGCAAGACTCTCTTCCCGACAACCTAAACTAACCGTAACTATTCGAGATCAATGCCTAAGTTTCCCCAACTCGGAGCCGGGCTCCCTTCTAAACACGACTATGGCGCATGAAGCAAAAAAAGTTTGACTTCCGAGTATAAAAGTAGCTGGATCATCAGGCGATCTTCCACATCCACTGGGCCCATTATAGAGCAAGCGCACTAGCGTTTCTTTTAAGTCCGCCTCCAGCCCTCGGTCTGGGTCTCATTCACATGAACGGAGGAAGGAAAATAACTCTAGATTTGGCTATAAGTGCATTTTACAACTTTTAGGACCTTATGATTTAAATAAGGGCTATTAGAGTGTTCGTACTGGGAAGTTGATTTGCCTCAAAAAAGTTGTAATTCCATCGTTTCGCCACTATGTCAAATTTGCTTCAAAGCCCTGCGCTCTTCCTGGGGGCTTGGTTGCGACACTATTGTGGTGACAAAATCTGTCCACAGACAGACGGACTAGTCCGCTACAACCTCCGAAAGACAGGCCGACTAAAACTGCTGTTTATTCAAATCAAATAATGTCATGCAGACATTTTTGGCAAATGTGGACATTTTGTCACTTTCTCACTTTTCAGATGTCAGATTAAAGTTAGGGTAAGGGTTGGGGTTAGGCATGCAGGTGCGATGATTAGTAATGTATTCAGTGAAAGAAGGTCTAGCAAGCGAGACTTTGTTGTTTTCCAGTGTAAACATGACGGCAGCTGTGTTGTCTAGGTCAGTGGCTGCTGCTGTCTGACTTGTGGTCAACTACAGAAACCACACCGAGAAATTATTGAGACATATTTGAATTGAACTGAGAGAGAGAGAGAGGGAGGGAGAGAGAAGTGGAATGGGATTGCGATAAACAGCCAGTACAGTATATTTGGATCTGATACTCAGACACACGAGTCCACAGAGGAAGGAAAACCAGAAACTACTGCTGATAAGGTTGGTGTTCTTATTACTTTTTAATATCATCATCTACCAAAATCCACATTAGTGTGGATGACTGAAACGGACAGAAAACTAAGTTTATCTTACGTTTGGACACTTGCACAGTTGATACTGTATTCTATAAACGCATTGGTTTTACTTAAAGACTCTCTACAGAACTTTTAAAGTTGCACTCCACTGATTTTACACATGAAGGTCAGTTTACTCGTCATGGTTGGAACCACTCATCCTGCATGCGAAAACAGTTTTATAATGTCTTCTGTGGCTCTGGAGGAGGTTAGGCTTCAGAATACAAGTTTTTGACCAAAAATATGTGTTATAAAGTAGGGGCATGGACTTTGGAAGCAACAGGCAGGTAACAACTAATGAAAGATTCGTTTGAGTTGCATTTTGGGAGATGTAGGATCCAGCGATTTTGAACTATGACTCTGACTTGAATGGTTAAGGTTAGGCATCGACCTTCATTGTTTGAGGTTAGGAATCAACCTTGAATGGTTAAAGTTAGGCATTTACCTCTAATGTTTGAGGTTGGGCATTGATCTCGAATGGTTAAGGATAGGATAGGCCATCATGCACTGAGTCTCACAAGAGTTTTTGCAAGTTTTTGCAATTTGTGGGTTACATTGTAGACACAACCCTTATAAAGTCGTTATAGTGAACACGTTAGCAAACTGTTTCCTCTTTACACCTTCAGCAGATTCATACATTAGCATTCATTTCAAGTTGTTTTTCTGTCCACTTGATGCATTTGAATATTTACTCTCCTTTTAGCTCTTCTGGGATTGATAGACATGCAATACACGTAATTTATATATTTTCTCCATTTTATTGTCTTTATTTCTTCCAGATATGGCAATAAACTCCTCGTCCTCCAATGACTCCCTTCTGCACCCTGACCTCCCTCCTGTCATAAATTGCCTCATCACCAGACCAATCTCCTTCTCCTTCGTTGCTTTCACCATCTTCAGCACCCTCCTCCTCCTCCCTCTCTGCATCCTCGTCCTCTACCTGGGTCTCCAACGATGGCGGCAGCAGCGCTCCACCTCCGCAGCGGCAATGACGAGTCACTCAGACAGCTTCACCTACCACATGGTCGCCGTGGAGCTGATAGGTTTATTAGGGCGCACCTTCTGCTGTTGTGGCCTGTACATCTGGCGTCATGTCAATCTAATATATGCTGGATACTTTCTTTGGTTCTTGACCTGGAATGGACAGACGTCCTTTCACATCCTGACCTGTGTGGAGCGCTACCTGGCTGTCGTTCATCCCATCACCTACCTGAGTCTGAGAAGAGAGAGAGGGATCAGAATCAGAAATATCAGCATTGGGTGCGCTTGGCTGCTTTGCGTTGGAGCGGCAGCTCTGAACAGCTTAATCGCAGATTTCTGCATCTCAGGTCTCTCCTTGATTGTCGTCGCCTTCTGCAGCCTTTCTGTTCTTTGCGTTCTGATTCGTCCAGGGCCAGGGGAACAGGGCGGGGACAGGCAAAGGGTTGACCAATCAAAGCGGAGGGCTTTCAACACCATCATGACCATACTGGGAGCGCTGTTGTTGAGGTGTTTTGTAAGTCTGGTTTGGAGTGTTTTGCATGAGTTGGGGGAAAATGAGTGTGTGATGACGGCAGTTGAAATCTGGCTTTACCTCCCCAGCAGTCTGGTGTTACCTCTGCTGTTCCTAAACAGAGCAGGAAGATTAGCGTTCTGTAAGAACAGCACCTAATGAGAATAAGGATTAGATTTGATTTGAAAGAATTCACTTCAGAAACAAACGTACGGGGCCATTATTGTAGCAAAACCTTTTGCAAATGTGTGTGGAGAGTTGTGTAACTGTGTCTCAATCCATATGTGCGTAATCAGATTTGTAAATGTGTAAAAGAATCTCTAAATGCGTACTGAGATTTGTGAATGTGCACAGGAATCTGCAAATGTGTATTCAGAATCCGTGTGTCTCCAAATCTTTTTTCAGATTTTCAAGTGTATTGAGATTTGCAAATATATAGACAAATCTGTGAATGCATACATGCATCTGTTAATATGTAGACAATACATAGATATTGGTTGAAAAGCCTAAGTATTTTGTTTAAGAGCTGGTCAGCAGGCCTCTCAATTGGTAGTCTTTTTACATGTGACTTTTGCTAGATATAGTAATACAGCCTACATACCGCTTGGTAGAACAGCTGGCACCTTCTGTTTTTATTAGAAAAGAACATGGCCTTGGTTTTGCATTTAACATTAGTCTGAGGTGGAACAGGTGCGACTGAATAGTGACAAATGCATACTGCAGATGTTCAAATACCAGGTCATCAGTGCTTGCACAATAATATACTATGGTATCATAAGCATAAAGGTGCATTCATATTTTGACCCACATTATTTACATAAATTGTGAAAAGGATGAACAATTGAAGTTTGGTCTATATCTGATAATCTCTGACATAAGATGCCTTGGTCAATGGTATCAAATGCCTTGGACAAATCAAGAAAAAGGGCATTACAATAGTTCATGGCGTCCAAGACTTTCACAACATCATTTATTACTTTCATGGCAGCAGTTGCTGCATTGTGCTGCTTCCTAAAACCAGACTGACAAGCACACGTATTCCTTGATTTGGTCATTCACCGGCCTTTCAAGGACCTTAACTTAAACGCCTTCTTGTTTGGTCTCCAGCTGGTCCTGAGAAAAATCTGGTGTGTTTTTGTTATGTCCTTCTGGTAACTAAATATGTTTCCTATTTAATTAATTAATGGAAGTTGCTGTGTATCTTGGGTTTGCTGTAAAAAAAACACAAAAAACATCATCAAATGTTTTATGTTACGTGAATTTTATTCAAAATGCTGTACATGCATATATATTACATCGTGTATGGTATAGAAATATAGTAGATGATTTCAGGTTTATGGCACATACTGTATACTGTACATACAGGAATCAAAGAGTTGTTTGAAAAAGATGTGATAAAAATAACAACCATGCAAAACAGTTGAAGGCTCTATTTGATTTGAATACACAGCAGGCTATGTTTTCGCATCGTTCGACTTTTGTCAGCTGTCCATATAAATGGAAATAATCCAATGATGTTATGGTAGAGGTGTATTAGGCATGAAGGAATGTATGATTTGTGCATTGTTATGATTTGGTAATTTTAGAGGCATCAGAGTACTTCACATTGTGCAGAATCTAGTTACTGAAATGTAAGACTTTACGTCCATGCTGTACAAAGATCTTCTCTGATGTCAGATTTGTGTAATAAATGATAACATAATAATAACCATCATTTATAAATGATAAATTGATAGTTAATTAAACTTAATTAGTAGTTATTTTACTGTTAAACAAAAAAATTATACTTTATAATGTTAACTAATTATTGGTAATGCCATAATTTATGTTATTTTAACAGTTTATTGTTGCGCATATTATAACATTTGATATACTATATATAAGTATCTGTTAATGATTAAGATATTATTTGTAAACCTTAAAGAAATTGTTCGTCAAACATCTATAAATATTACATAGATAGATATTTGTAACACTTTGTTAATGGTTAATAATTGGTTTGTAAACCATCTATAAACATTATTTGGATGCTATTATAAAGTTGCAACTGATGATTATAATATCTTGTTAAATGGTTAATAAATACATTGTTAAGCATCTTTACCATCTAGCTATGTAATGTTACAGCAAAATAACTATTAACTAAGTTTAACAATTAAACATGAACTAAGTTTATGAATTAAACATTAACAATCAAACAATTTACTACTTATAACAATTTAACAATCAAAACAATTTAACAATCAAACAACTTACCGTTAATAACAATTTAACAATCAAAACAATTTAACAATCAAACAATTTACTACTTATAAAAATTTAACAATCAAAACAATTTAACAATCACACAATTTACCATTAATAACAATTAACAATCAAAACAATTTAACAATCAAAACAATTTAACAATTAAACAATTTACCATTAATAACAATTTAACAATCAAAACAATTTAACAATCAAACAATTTACCATTAATAACAATTTAACAATCAAAACAATTTAACAATCAAACAATTTACCATTAAAAACAATTTAACAATCAAAACAATTTAACAATCAAACAATTTACCATTAATAACAATTAACAATCAAAACAATTTAACAATCATACAATTTACCATTAATAACAATTTAGCAATCAAAACAATTTAACAATCAAACAATTTACCATTTAAAACAATTTACCAATCAAAACAATTTAACAATCAAACAATTTACCATTAATAACAATTTAACAATCAAAGCAATTTAACTATCAAACAATTTAACAATCAAACAATTTACCATTTAAAACAATTTAACAATCAAAACAATTTAACAATCAAACAATTTACCATTAATAACAATTTAACAATAAACACAATTTGATCTGTCACTGTAATTGTGTATCTATAAATAGGTTATTCATTTCATTATTCATGTCAGTTTGTCTTTGCCACTTTTTTTGTTATTCAAATAAAAAATTTGAATTTTGATTCAAAGAGAGAGGAGGAGGTGGAGTTGGGCTGCGATATACATCCAGTAATATATTTGGATCAGATACTCAGACACACGAGTCCACAGACGGAGGAAGATCAGAAACTGATACTGATAAGGTTGGTCTTCTTATTACTTTTTAATATCATCATCTTCTTTAATCAACATTCAGTGCTTGAAGAGGACAAAAATAAGTGCCAGTACTCTCTTATTCACATGTTGGTGTATCGGCTGGTATCAGCAATCTCTTGCGACTTATTCTTATTTATTCATATTTTTGTTTAAGCATGTTATACTGTGTAAGTCATTTTCAGCTGTGGTTGTATTGCTGTATTATTATACTTGGGCTATGCATCTTTAGTAGGCCTATAATACTCCAATAATATTCCAACTGGAACATGAAGGTGGTGTATTTGTATATTTACCCATCGTGTTAATAGCTAAAGTGCTTTCCTGTGTTATTTGTAGCCTGTAGTAGGGTAGCATTAAGGTTTTAGGAGCAATGTCCACCCAAACAATTTGAAGGTTTTTGACTCAAAACTATGCAATTTTACATAATTTTGGACCATTATCATTACTCGTTAAATCATTTTATTATTTACACATATCACAGGGAACATTTACTTCTTCTGGAAATGTTTGCCCTAAAAGAGCAGATTTCGAAAACTTTTAAACAGAACTGTCAATCGATTAAAATACTTAATCGAGCAAATTAACTAGACATTTTGTATCTGTTCAAAATGTACCTGAAAGGGAGATTTGTCAAGTATTTAATACTCAACATGGGAGTGGGCCAATATACTTGCTTTATGCAAATGTATGTATATATTTATTATTGGAAATCAATGGCCATGATAGTTTTTCCTCGCCAAAATGTTGCATATGTTTGGTACATTATTTAGCCTCCTTCCCGACAAGCTAGTATGACATGGTTGGTATCAATGGATTTCTTAGGTTTTCTAGTTTCATATGATACAAGTATCTTCACTCCAGTTCCAAAACTGAATCTGCTAGAACATAAAAATTGCAAGTTGCCTTAAAGAAATCAGTGGCCTTAAAACAAATTTGTGTTAATGCGTTATTATCACGTTAACTTTGACAGCCCTACTTTTAAATATTGTGTTATTATTAGGTACAAATTGTGTGTATGTTTCATTAATTATATTTGTCCACATATTAAAAACAGTTATGACAAACAGTTCACTAATTAGTTTACAAAAAGGACGTGAACATTGTGTAGATAAATTACAGCACTCTTGTTCTCCCCTTCCCTCCCTCATGCCGTGCGTCGGCTCATCCAGATGCTCCCTACATAGCTTTTACGTTCATACGTTCTTATGAGGCGTGGTGCAAAAATGCACATATCAAATTTTATATAAACTTTAAGTGGCAGGAAGAGCAGCACAGGAGGGATCCCTCTTCTATGATTGATAGACAATAAATTATATTTATATATTTTCTGTCTTTTTCTCTTACAGATATGGCAGTAAACTCCTTCTCCAATGATTCCTTTCTGCACCCTAACATCCCTCTGGGCATGATTTGCTTCGTCACCAAACCAAGCTCCTTTATTTTCAACGCATACAGCATCACAACCACCCTCCTCCTCCTGCCTCTCTGCATCTTCGTCCTCTACTTGGGTCTCCAACGACGGCGGCAGCAGCGCTCCACCTCCGCGGCGGCAATGACGAGTCACTCAGACAGCTTCACCTACCACATGGTCGCCGTGGAGCTGATTGGTGTCCTAGGGGACACCTCCTTCTTTTGTGGCCTGTACATCTGGGTTCATGTCAGTCTACTATATGCTGGATACTTTCTTATGTCCGTGAACTGGTTTGGACAGACGTCCTTTCACATCCTGACCTGTGTGGAGCGCTACCTGGCTGTCGTTCATCCCGTCACCTACCTGAGTCTGAGAAGAGAGAGAGGGATCAGAATCAGAAATATCATCATTGGGGGCGCTTGGCTGCTTTGCGTTGGAGCGGCAGCTCTGGAGACTTCACAAGTCTCCTTTTTGTTGGACACATGTGCCTTGATTCTCTCTTTCATCGTCGTAACCTTCTGCAGCCTTTCTGTTCTCCGCGTTCTGATTCGTCCAGGGCCAGGGGAACAAGGAGGGGACAGGGTTGACCAATCAAAGCGGAGGGCTTTCTACACCATCATGGCCATACAGGGAGCGCTGTTGTTGAGGGGTTTTGGGAATCTGCTTTGGTATGTTTTTCATGTGATAACGAGAACTCATGATTGTGTGACAGAGGTGGCTTTCGCCTGGTTTAATATCCCCAGCAGTCTGGTGTTACCTCTGCTGTTCCTACACAGAGCAGGACGATTAGCGTGTTGTAAGAACAGCACCTAATGAGGATAAGGATTAGATTTGATTTGAATAAAATCGCTTCAGGTATGAGCAAACAATTGCCTATTCAAACATCCGGTGGTTTGGTCTCCACCTGCTCCTTAGAAAAAATATATCTGTCTCTTTAGCTGCTAGATGTTCGACTTTCTTTCTGCAGAGCTGCAGAGTTGGGTGACAATCCTTTCACAATCACTTTAATCATCCTTAATATACAATTTATTAGTGAAGCCTTAATATTTAGTATATTTTATACCATGGTTTGGGTGTGTACTCTGTTCTGTTCTAAAATAATGTGCTGGCTACAAAAAAATCTGAACAGCTTATTTACAACACTGAGCTTTATGCTAGCGTTATGTTAAGATATGGATTTGGGTACAATGACATCACTGGTTAGGTCGCTATTCTTGTTGTTAAACATATTGTCACATTATATTTACTATTTGTCAACCCTACACTATGTTATTGTCTTTGAATCTTGCTAGCAAAACGTTAGCTTTCTGGCTAATTGTGGATAAGCTATGATCATCCCATGGCATAATCAAATTGTGTGTTTTTGTTGTGTCCTAACATGTTGTTTTCTCTTTAATTATTAGCTATATATCTTGGATTTCCTGTAAAAAAAAAAATAATAAAATAAATAAACACATCAAATCTGTTATGTTACTTTTCCTTCACTGATTAATCATCAAACAACTATGAAATGACGTTTGAATGGTTTTATTTAAACATCCTTCTGCACACTAAGCAAAACACAATTACAGTACAGTAATTTCCACATAAATTCTAACTTACTGATATCTCAGAGCCGTGGTTGGGGCCATAAATTCTAACTTACTGATATCTCAGAGCCATGGTCGGGGCCATAGATTCTAACTTACTAATATCTCAGAGCCGTGGTTGGGGCCATAAATTCTAACTTACTAATATCTCAGAGCCGTGGTCGGGGCCATAAATTCTAACTTACTGATATCTCAGAGCCATGGTCGGGGCCATAGATTCTAACTTACTGATATTTCAGAGCCATGGTCGGGGCCATAGATTCTACTGATATTTCAGAGCCGTGGTCGGGGCCATAGATTCTAACTTACTGATA
>CAKALU010061615.1:0-14496 GCA_916700995.1 Hozukius guyotensis | reverse complement strand
GCCCGCTCTACCAGGTGAGCTACTGCGGCGCCCAGGTCTCCATCTTATCTTGACCTCAACACACTCAGAGCCTCCTCACATACGGCATGCCAAGTATGAAGGACTCCGAGTTCTCTCAAAATACCAAACCAAACCACGTATGATGACAATCATACATTTCTTCGTATTTAATACATTTTTTTCACGACAATGAGTTTAACTTTGTATGTGAATACTTTAGGTAAAACCATAAGATCAGTGTTAATGTAACTGTGTGATAGTTACAGTATCATGCGTTTAGTCCACATCACCCACCCCCTCTCTATGTTGATTATATAATACTCTGAAAGGGAAATGAAAAGCAAATGCACCAAGCTGCTTTATTACACTGACACAGTTAGTACACAGAAACGTGTGTACTTTGATCACACGTTCTGTTTCTCTTTACTTCCTGATTGGTTGTAACTTTTATATTGGCTTGTCCTATAGCCGTCACTTTCGTTTTGATCCTCTCCTCTTTGGTCATCATAAAGGACCTCCTCCTCCTCCTTCTTGTAGCCTTGGCCTTTTGCATCCTCTGCATCCTACTCAATCAGTTTGTAAGATTACGATACTCGAAGACTCCTGGAGATATCTGAGGCCGTTATGAAGGCAGAGAGAGACTACAGCAAATCTGTAACACGATAAGTCCTGTAAACAGTCTGTCTGTCAACTAACTCATTAGCTAAAACCCTGTGTCAACAGCAGGAACTAAGAACCTTTTGAGGAACTCATTGTGTTTCGACTACAGGGACCAGGGTCTAAATTAAGTTCCAGGGACATTTTAAGGGGCCTTTTACCCCTAAAAAGGCCCTGGTCGGGGAGGTAGTACTTTCTGAAAGTACCGGAACTTTTGGGGTGGAGTTTGCAGGGACGCCTGTCTCTGATTGATGAAACACACACACACATAGCACCGCTGCTTCAACTAGTGTAGCGCTTCATTCATAAACAAGGAAGTACTCTAGTATCAATTTAGGACCATTTTAGGACAAGGGGAGAATATTTTTCTTTGTCTGATCACATTAAAAGCAAAGTTAGGCTCTGCTGTCGGCTTCTCGACACATTTAAAAAGAAAAAGAGAGAGCGAAAAGAGAGAGACAGATCGCGAGGGCGAGTGGTAACGTTAGAAAAGACAGCGCGGCGGTGCTGTGAATGAGAGAAAGAAAAGTTATTTTTTCTGATTGTTTCACAGCTTTCACGTTCTAAAGCACAAATAAATAACCCTCAAACACTCAACAGATCATTTACCGTGGAGACAGACGCTCTTAGTTTAATTTTCCTCCGCTGCGTTTCATTCATTACATCCATAAGTAAATACTATGCAGCAGAAAATATTGTTGCTGTGTGTTTTTTTTAGATGAAACAGGCGGGCAAACTGAACTGCAAGCTGCAGAGTGTGTTTATCTGTTAGCTGTTGAGACCACCTCATTGGTTCACATCAAGAGCAAATAAGTAAGACTCACTAAACCCCTCTCGCTCCCTCTCCTCAGGCTAATTTTGGCTGCAAACAGAGATGAGTTCTACAACAGGCCGTCCAAAGCTGCAGACTTCTGGGGGAGCAACAGTGAGATCCTCAGCGGTAAGTCTGCACATGTGAGTCCAGCTCACCACTCACCATTTCACTAGCTCACAAATACACATTTTAAAAATTGTAAAGTAGATGGCACTGAATTAATATCTTCTTTCTTGTTGTCTTCTTTAACAGGAGATGATAACAAATAACCATAAAGCAAGTTAGATCAGTTAGTTGTTTTTTGAAGTGCAGGCTTTGTCTCTGTTTGACATTTATTTAACCAGATAAGTCCCTAAAGGATGGAAGGCTCTTTTGCAAGGGAGAGAGTACCTGGCCAAAACGGTAAAAAGTTGCAAACATAATGATACAAAGTCAGACAACGGATAATATATTTAATTGATGAAGACGGATTTGTTTTAAATCTAGACAAATGGAATATGTGTCAGACTTTAAAACTAGGGCTGTCAATCGTTTAAAATATTTAATCACAATTAATCGTGTGATTGTCCATAGTTAAATCGCAAATTGATCACATTTTTTATCTGTTCAAAATGTACTTTAAAGGGAGATTTGTCAAGTATTTAATACTCTTATCAACATGGGAGTGGGAAAATATGCTTGCTTTATGCAATGGTAAGTATATAATCAATTAACAGCACACAACAATGACAAATATTATCCAGAAACCCTCACAGGCACTGCATTAAGCATAAAAAATATGCTCAAATCATAACATGGCAAACTGCAGCCCAACAGGCAACAACAGCTGTCAGTGTGTCAGTGTGCTGACTTGACTGTGACTTGCCCCAAAACTGCATGTGATTATCATAAAGTGGGCACGTCTGTAAAGGGGAGACTCGGGGTACCCATAGAACCCATTTACATTCACATATCTTGAGGTCAGAGGTCAAGGGACCCCTTTGAAAATGGCAATGCCAGTTTTTCCTGGCCAAAATTTTGCTTGAGTTTGGAGCATTATTTAGCCTCCTTCTCGACAAGCTAGTATGGTATGGTTGGTACCAGTGGATTCCTTAGGTTTTCTAGTTTCACATGATGCCAGTATGTTCACTTGCTTTAAAACTGAGCCTGCTGCAACCTAAAAATCACAAGTTGCGTCAATGCGTTAAAAAAATTAGTGGCATTAAAACAAATTTGCGTTAACGCGTTATTATCGCGTTAACTTTGACAGCCCTATCTCGTGTGGCTCTGTGACTATGTGTTGGCTTTTTAGCCGTGTTTGACTACAGTTTCATTCCAGGCTAAATGGGTTTCAATAATAAAGGAAAAATCTGTCTCCTCCACCTCAGAATCCAATTCTCCTCCACTCCTTCACGGGATATCCCCACCCGCAGTAAACTATATTTAATTGACTGATGTCCAATACACATTATAGCCAAGCAGAGGAAATCAATCATCCTTTTTTCTGCTGAAGGAGGAAACGCAGAGATAGCCCCGTTGTTCATCAGTCTCCTTCTCCCCTCTGTAATAGAGGGGTCAGGACTCCAGTAGTGGGCCCTTAATTGATGGCTGCTTTTATGCGATGTGACAGGAATAAATGGCTCTGCCTTATCTGCAGGGCTTGTGGGGGTGCAGAGGCAGAGGCCCTGAAGGAGACATAGCATGACGAGAAGGGAAGTAAGCTATAGCTCCCAGTGGGATCAGGCTAGCTTTCCATCCACTCCCCGGGGAGTAAGACCGTTCGGCTCCCCCGGTCACTGTCCGTGTAAGTGGACCTGTCTTTATTGATCACCAGGAAGTGTAGTAGACATGCAGTCCACCTTTTCCATGTCATGCCAAGACGAGGAACGTGGAAAGAAAACGATAGATTTATTGATGGATTGAGTTTATTTAGCTAAAGCTACACATGAGGGTAGTGCAATCAAAAGACATATTAAAGGTTATACTCCTTCTGTACTTACTCTAATTTGTGATTTTTTTTTAATGACAGTCAATGGAGTACTTCATCATGTGTGTCTTAATGCAGGCTAGTTCAGGTTCACTATGTTGTCTTACTGCCTTTGTCAGCCTTTCACATTCAAAGGAAGGACAATATGCTGCAAAGCTTGCAGATTCATAGATAGCCAAGGACGGCCCCTATTGTCATAAAACAAATGCTGTTAATGGAGAAAGAGATAACCTATGACATTAAGGTCTATGTTCAGTAATGCTTTATTGTCAACAGGTCAATAATTTGCTAGTCTTACTCACAGGATGTAGACTTTGCGTATAAGCCGTAGACTATATATAAAGATGGGCGACGTCTCCACTTCCTCCCACTGTGCAGAAGTGAAGCCAAAATATCCCAGATACGGGAGCTGCCATCCTGAGATTTTGACGTCGCCAGAATCTGCGCAGTAGTGAGTCGGGAAGCTGGAGCCGCGGTATCGAGGTCACCCGCCCGAAACGATCGCAAGCCGAGCACGGCCGCAGCTCGTCAGTGAGAGAAACTCACAGCTGCCAATCATGACGTCTCACCCCCTTTTTATGGCATCGAATTACTGATTAAAAACCAAACTTGTCAGAAAAATTAACACTTGAACATGCATCAGCGTGATAAGAACTACCTAAAATGACAGAAAACATCTTTGGGAAAAAATGTATGATGTCCCATCTGCTAACATGGAGGAGGTGGGCTTTATGACCTACACTGCAGCCAGCCACCAGGGGGCAATCCAGATGGTTTGGCTTCACTTTTGGGGAGCTGTCATGTCGTCCATCTTTATATACAGACCACGTTATAAGCCTGCCATTAGCCGCTATTTTACACAGAGTTTTCCTCCTCTTCCTCTATCAGCGTTACTCTTTTTGAAATCCCCATCGCTACGTGAAACAACAACAACAAAAACCTCCGAGCTAGCAACCTACATGCCTGAAATGGCAAGTTTTGAACTCCTTGGCATACGCCAGTGACATTGACTTGACCAACGTACCGATCCGTTCCACTTCACACAAGCTCATCGGTTTAATAACGTTTTGCAAGAGCCACATACAGCAATTCAATCGTATTTGGTTTTAACAACTCCAGTGAGCTCCTCCACAACTAAAGTAATAGGCAGGCTTCACCTCTAGGGTACTAATATCGAAATAATGTTTGTCTTCTTTATCAGTAGAAGTCATATCACATAGTCGGCGTACGTCTTTTTTTTTTTTAAACAATATTCTTATTAAATTTTGCATATATTTCACACTCTATTAATAATAATAATAATAGAATTAAACAATGAAACATGTCATGGTTTTCGCAGTCATCAAAGGAAAACAAACATTTCACATATTTTCACATATACGTATAACTTATATAACGTAAGAAAAAACAACAAGGTAGAAGCACTCAACAACACATAGCAATTTCAAAATGACTGTGTACCTTGACGTCCAAGAAACTCCAATAAAGGTTTCCACTCTTTTTGACATCGTCCTTTAACGTTTTGAGGCATTTTCTTTTGCAGGGATTTAGCCATATTAATGCCAGTGCTTGTGTGCAAATGTTCCACCAAAAGTTCCCCTACCGACACTATTTTGCAAAGGCACCGCCGCTGCATCCCGAGCTTAGTGTGCCCAAGACGGTTGTGATTGGTTTAAAGAAATACAATCAAGCCAGAGCGGGTTTTTTTGTTGTTTATTATTGGAAACTTTGTTTTTCATACATTGACTTGTATGCTTTCCTGTTGACAAATGTCACATATTTGCATGTTCAACTGATCAGAGGCCTGTACTACGAAGCGAGTTCAACATACCCAGGGTATGTTCTCGTTATCTGGCTTCACTTAACCTAACAAACGAGATCTCGCCAAACTGTACTACGAAGCTGGTTATCAACTCGGTAAATCAACCCAGGGTTTTCCAATCTCGTTATGAGCGCGTTCACATGAACGAGGAGGTGTTTGCAGCATCTGACCAATCACAGACATGAACAAGACTACTGACGGACAGGCAGAGAGACACATTTAACAAAGGAAGAGCAAACTATATTAGACAAATACGAAGAAGTTAAACACTTAATCCAGGCTAAAAGTAACACAGTTGAAGCTGCCAAATGCAGGAAGAACAGCTGGAAAAAGAAAAAACTCCAGATGTGTGAATGCGTAAATTAACAGATTTATTAATTTAGCGGAACACTCAAAAGTAAAGTATATTTGTCTAAATATAAACAACGTGTACGAGAATAACAGATGAGTGGAATACACTTCTTTTCATCCTACTAATATCAAACGGCGTCTATGAGTATTTAAACATCCTTTCACATGCTTCCCCCCTCTCTGCCGGTGTGAAACGGACTCAAGAGCAAGTAAAAAAATATAAATATAAAAATATAATTCAAAGAGGTAAACACCCACAACATAAAGTCCGCTGTCCTTCCTGTATCTGTCAGTTTAAACTGTGTTGTTTTTAGTCTGAATTATGACTGTAACTTCTTCGTATGTGTGTAATATTATCATATAATCACCGCACTCAGCTCTGATTGGTCAGTAGGAGGTGTTTTCATAGGAGTTGATCTCTTATCTGGAACATAACCTGCTCCGGAGCAGGTTAGCCGTTCAGCATAAGTTACCATGGAGATCTACCCCGGTAAGAAGTGAACCAGTTTCGTAGTACCGAAAACCCAGGGTTAACCCTGAAGTTACCTCGATAACGCCAAATCCTGCTTCGTAGTACAGGCCTCTGCTGTGTTTTAACTAAAACTGCTATGTTAACCAATTGGAAGTTTATCAATTGAACACTCGTGTCTCGATTTCCTAGTTCCAAATTACATAGTTCTTTCCAGGAAACGACATGAAAAATATGTCAGTGAATGAATAATGTGTTGCCCTGAAGGGAGACTTAACTGTGTTGAACATAGGGTTCTTAAACCATTGTGTAAAATCTGCAGAAACATGGGAAATGACTTTACTAAATAGATACTAACAGGGTATTGAATGTTGTGGGAACACAGTGTTAATAATCCCACACAATGAAGTAAGGATTTTTTTTTTCAATTGACATATTGTGATAGTTGTTTTCCCAAAGAGTTATTTATAAATTCTAATGGTTTATTGAACAGCGTACAATATATTTTACCTCCAGATGAAGTCTGATGAACATCGGTGCTCTGTTTAATAAACATTCTCCTACTTGTGTGTTAACCAGGCCTGGACCTGGAATGTGGTAAGGAGGGAGGATCATGGCTGGGGATCAGCAAGCGAGGCAAGCTGGCTGTAATCACCAACTACATGGAAGGACGCCTCAACCCCGACGCACAAGGAAGAGGTGAGCCAGCCATCAAGTCAACGGTTCTAATACATTATAAGCCTACTCATGCAATTTCTTTAATAAGTTGGTACTGTATATTTAATTATCAACCACCATCTAAAGCACAACATTGCATTTCTGGCTACATTTCGAAGGGTCTGGCGAAATCATTTGTGCTGCAGGTTTCACATATCTGTCTTTTTTATTATTTATATGGCTATATTTTCTATGTATTTATTATTAACAACTAGGCTGGTTTTTGAGTGCATAATTTAAGAACCATTTCTTTTTTACCTCTGCCGCTCTGCAGGATTTCTAGTGTCTAACTACCTTACGGACAAGGATCTGGACAGCTACTCTTACCTAAAGAAGGTATCGACAGACGGCCACCTGTACAACGGCTTCAACCTCCTCACAGCGGAGTTCAAGTGAGTGAAAGGTGTGGTGAAATCCATCTGAGTGTATGCTCCATCAGCTGATAAAGCTGAGTCAAAGATGTGTTAACATCATGAGAACCTCAACACTGACATTTGGTTGCAAATCACACATTTGTCTTCCGGTAACAAGTTGAAATTTATTCCAGAGTTAGGAAAAATACATAATATGGCCACCTAAGGCTGTCTGAGGATGTTCAAACAAGTTCTTTTTTGCACTGTGTGGGTGTCATTGGCAAATTCTTACACACTAAAGGATTCCAACTCTGCGATTTTTTTTTAGAAACTTGTTGAGAATGGGCTGTTCCTCTGAGTTCTGGCCTTATCTTGGAATGAAACCGCAAATGCAGCGTCTTCATCTCTGGAGTGCTAAACAGGCAGAACTGGAAAAAAAAAAAAAGCTCAGCTGCTGAGCTGAGAAACAGCCAGCATTAAAATTCTAAAGGAACACCTGTTCATATTTCATGGTTTCAGACAAAGAAAATCTAGACAGCATTAAAAATAATGAGGCGTTTTTTCTTTCTTTTTTTCCCCTTCGTCTGCTTCACCAGCCTGACTTAACTGAATTTGGTGATCTGGTAAAGGCAGAAAAATCAAAGTGGGATCAGTGCACACTATGATCGTTGTCAAGGTGGGGGCCCCTGTAGACAATTGGCATGGAAACGGGTCTCAGTTTCTGCCAGCAAGAGGTTGGAGGTTCAGCTCCAACACACGCCCCTACCAAACTGTATCCCTGGAGGGGGAGAAAAAAACATCAGAGTTTCTACAGTGAAGTTTGGTGTCATGATCCGTGTATCCTGGTAACATGGCCTCGAGGAGGATCTCCTCTCAGGAGGGATTTTCTTATGCTTGTACAGCCCTTCCTCCACATTTGTTAGCCAATGCTAAAAAAGATTTAGGTTAGAGAGATACATTGGTTTTCTGCTGTATTAGGTGCATAATATCATTTTTAAAAACGATGTTGTCGGCTAATCGTTGCTGCCTACCTCCAATATGATGGATATGATTCACTTATTGAAACATTGCGTTTTTGGTTTTTGAAAGGCCAAATAAAAGACCACCCTCCAAACACTTTAAATGTTCTCAAAATACAGCCCCATGCACACTGCTTCAACATTTGAAGAAATCCATAACTTGACAGACGTGCCTTAACTAGTTGTGGTTGATAAGCATTGATGGGACAATCACTGTTTGGGGGAGGGGTTTAGTGAACAGACAATTGAGTGAAACGCAATAATTTCTTTACCCTGCACGGCGGCTGGATTCCCGCGATATCACCAGTGGGCAACCTCCGGGTCTGAAAAATGAAGCAAAGTGCCTTAAACTTGCTTTCTTTCTAATTGCAAGCAGGGGGCGACTCCTCTGGTTGCAAAAAGAAGTCCGATTGTACAGAAGTCTATGAGAAAATGACTATTCACTTGATTTATTACCTCAGTAAACATTATAAACATGAGTTTATGGTCTCAATTGATAGTTTCAAGTCTTCTTCAATACAGCATGATCTCTTTTAGAGTCAAATAGACCATAAAGCAGGGGATGCTTTATGGTGTGGCTACCTTGTGATTGAAAGGTCTAGTGTCTAACTACCTTACGGACAAGGATCTGGACAGCTACTCTTACCTAAAGAAGGTGTCGACAGAAAGCCACCTGTACAACGGCTTCAACCTCCTCACAGCGGAGTTCAAGTGAGTGAAAGATGTGGTGAAATCCATCTGAGTATATGCTCCATCAACACCGATTTGGTTGCAAATCACACATTTGTCTTCTGGTAACAAGTTGAAATTTATTCCAGAGTTAGGAAAAATACATAATATGGCCACCTAGGGCTGTCTGAGGATGTTCAAACAAGTTCTTTTTTGCACTGTGTGGGTGTCATTGGCAAATTTTTACACACTAAAGGATTCCAACTCTGCGATTTTATTTTAGAAACTTGTTGAGAATGGGCTGTTCCTCTGAGTTCTGGCCTTATCTTGGAATGAAACCGCAAAGGCAGCGTCTTCATCTCTGGAGTGCTAAACAGGCAGAACTGGAAAAAAAAAAAAAGCTCAGCTGCTTCATGAAATTATGACCTTTCTGGTCGCCTTATTCAGCGTTCGGTCGTACTTAGCTCCACCCTCTCATGTCACTTGTCGTTGCACAAAAACAAGATAGCGACGGCCCAAATGCCGAACTCGAGGCTTCAAAACGGCAGTCCACAAGCCAGTGGGTGACATCACGGTGACACCACCCACTTCTAATATACAGTCTGTGGATATCACATATCACACAAAAATCCATCTTGTCAGGCTTCAAGTAATGCGTTTGTGTCCGGCCAGCTAGATCACGGACCAATCGGCGTCCTGTGAGGAGCTACTGGCAGCTATGTTCATGGCTTATGCGTGTGTGTGGCGCAGCGACACAGAGAGGCGACTGTTCGTTCTGAACAACAGTGGCGGCTCCTGAAGAGGTTAGCGTAGATGCTGCAATAGCATCAGTTCTATCAGAACTGGAGAGTATTTCTTCTTTGAAAGAAGAGCTAAGAACGGCACTGGAGGCTTTTCTCGATGTAAAAGATGGTCTCGCTCTTCTCCCCACTGGCTGCGGCATGAGTTCGATTGACCGATGGCTCATCCAGTCACCTGCCAAGCATTTTTTTGAAAGTGCCTGCCCTTTTTCTAAACAGTTAAATGACTTCTTCTCAGATGGTTGTGTGTAAACAAACCATCAGGTTAATCATTTCTTGGATTCCAAAAAAAACTTGCAAGTTTCAAATGATAATTTGTAGTCTTCCCTGGTCCCAGGTATTTAATATCAGCTATTTGCAGCCTCAGTCCAGGAATATCAGTATTATTTCAGCCTTTGAAGCCCCCTTTTTTTCCTCTTTTCACATAGGACTAAACAGCAGCTAGATGACTTGGCTGTTGTTTCTTTGATAGGCTGAAGCCATCAAGATATGCAAATGTCCTTGTTAAGACCGGGAGCTGTAGTTGTGCCTGCGCTGCCCCAGTGGCATTCCTCTTAAATGAAAGAATAAGGTGCCACCCCACGCTCATGAGACACATAGCAAAGCCAAAGACGCCGCGTGTTTGTGTTGTGATAATGTCTTCCGCTCAGACTGGGGCTTTCATCTGGGGCTGAAATCACTCAACAGAGCCTCGTGCTGTGATAGCACTGTGTATGTTCCTCTCCTCAAATACCCATCTGATGGGAGCTGCGTTCACTGCAGATAGAGCTGACAAACAGCGACAGAAAGCAAGCCTACATCTTTTTAATAAACACCATCATTACCAGCCTATTTGTTTCCCACTGTAGTGTGCCCGACAGCTCAGAGGAAATAAGGCGTCTAGTTTCTTTCCGAATCAATAGCTACATCTGGTGGATGGAGAGCAGCACTATATTACAATTAGAGGATTCCTCATTCATCTGTAAACCAGCAACATGATTTATGATGGGGCGGCAGTGATGTGCCCACCGTATTTAAACATTGTCTGCTTTCACTCGCTTTTTGAGAGCGTGTGATCAGTCACCTTCATTGAGATGCAATGAGGAGGAAGGGAATACACTTAATACACAACCCACAGGCGTTCAGATATTTCAGTCTGGCCATGATTTATGTATTGCTCCTTTTTTTAATTATGATGCTTGTTAAGTCAATACGGCCTTGATTAATAATCTATAACCATGTTGGTTATAGCATGTTTGGTCGGTGGCAGCAGTGCATTTCCAAGAACATTGTACTGAGCCTTCCCTCTGTGGAGCTAATACCCTATATATTTCAATTTTGATCTCTTGATATACTCTGCTTGATGCTCTCAAGGCTCCGTATCCAACATTTCATCTGACTTTTCTATACGTTTGGTTTTTGATCATCCCATTTCATGTCTTCAAAGTCGATGCTCAGATATTATCCGTTTTAATGAATATCTCTTCTGATGTTTGCCTGCAACGAAATGCCTCGCTTAAAGGGGAACACCACCTAAATTAAGAATTCCAGTATGTTATTTCCATGGCCTAGGAAAGTTCAATCAATATTTGTGAACATGAGCTCCTCTCTCTCAAAGCCAGAAACCAGAGAAGTAAGTCTCAAACTTGTGATGTCATCGGGTATAAAGTCTGTAGCTGCTCCATAGACGATGAATGGGAGACCCACAGAATGTTTGTTTTCTTTTCTTTATACCCAAATGAGCTTTATTCTGTTGTAGTGTTCGCCGTTGTGAAACAGAAAATGTACCAATATACTCAGAATATTCCCCTGGGTGCTCTCAATGTCATCTGTAACATCTCTCCCAATTAATTGTCTACGGAGCAGCTCCACACTTTATACCCTATGACATCACAAGTTTGAGTTTTAGCACTCTAGTTTTTGGATTTGGGAGACAGTTGTTCATGTATACTAATATTTTTTGGACCGTCTTAGACCATAGGAATAATATGTATGAATTTCGAAAATGGGCATAGTTCCCCTTTAATGCCCTTTCAGTCAGGCAGAGTGTGGGCTGCTTTATTAAAGACACTTTATAAAGTGGTTCAATCTTGTGGCCTAAAACCTTGTGTTGCAATTCTTGGCAGAAACTTGTTTGAGCTGAACAAGACAAACAGCGTCAGATACGCACATTCCAGAGTATCGGGGGTGGATGAACTCTCCACATTTTAAAGAGGAACAGCTATGAGTATTTGTTTTTCCTAGTGCTATTAAGAGTACCTATTGGGAAATCACAGTCCCTTTGAGTAGAGGAGAACATGGTTTTGTACTGAATAGAATTAACAGTAGATGCTCAAGCAAGTAGCTCAAATATAGCCTACATTGTTCATTGAGTGAATCCAGATGTCCAAAAAGAATTGCCTCAAAATTCAAAATAATATTGATTTTGGCTTTACGTTTGTTAGCATTGGGTCCTATTTTACATCAGGAGGAGATCTGAATGCCACTACATTTTCATGCATTTATCTTTCCATGAAATTCTGTCTGATCCTATGCAGGCTTTCCTTTATTGGCTAACTTTTCTAGGTCAGGTATGATAAGATTTAATTTCCAAAGTCATATGAGAATATTATGGTATTATATTTATCAAGTCAGCGGTCACCTTGAGGTCACATGCAGTAGCTGATGTTGAAACCGCATGGATAGGTCAGTGTTATTTATAACAATTAGATCGACTTTATCATTTTTACTATGCATCTCAACATAACAAAACTGACAGTCTACAGTTTTACTTACGTAAAAAAACACAAATGTCAATCATGTGAGTGAAACCCGGTACTAAACGAGCACCGGGGCAAATTTTTTCAAGACCGTAGTATGGATAAGCTCAGACGTTAACGGTTCTGCTATCGGTATTGGAGAAATTAAGAAAATTGATTTCCTATTTATTTAGGCTACATAAAATGTCATCTTTGATCTCACAAACTCTGTTTCTAATTTGTAAAAAGATTAAAACATCACACGTCAATGATGCATTTTCCAATCCAGAAGAGAGATCTCTCTTTCAGCCTGGCGTCTGTGTACATCTCTCTCCCACACACAGACAGACACAGAGACCGGAGACCCTGCTCTTAGTGACAACGGCGTAGAGAACAAAACGGTCCTAAGTGTGGTTATACTTCAGTCGAGTTGATGCAGACAAGTCTTTTGCCTGTAAGGGCTGAAACACGAGCAATCTGTCAAAACATCTAGCCAAAGTGCATCAGATACAGGTGGAGAAATGCACTGTTGTCAACAAACTAGCTCGTAGTTCATCCCTTGTCGCCCCATCACCCTCAGGTATGTTATGTACGCAGAGCATCCTCTGGACACTCACCTTTTTTTTGTTTAAGTTACAGCTGCAATAAACCTCCTGTCTCTACTACCGCTGGTCCAAGCCAAAGACAAGTCCAAAGCCTCTTCACCATTGCAGCTATAGTGGGAGTATGACTGAGGAGAGTGTGAAAGAGTAGTAGTACCGTTAAAGTCTTAACAATACCCATCCCTCCTTGTGATGGTGCTAAAGGAAAAGTCGGGGAATCTCCAAAGTCATTATGATTCATCCTCTAGGCACTATGGATATCTGAACCAATTTTAAGGTAATCCATCCAGTAGTTTTTGAGATATTTCACTCGGTGGTGAAGCGATCGACAGACCAACATTGCCATCCATAGAGCCATGACGCTAGCGTGGCTCTTTGCCAAACAAGCCAAGTATTTTTTCCCCCTTTTTTACATGCCTTTAATCTCTGCATGTGTGTGATTGGATACGAGAGTGCATGTTGTTGTTACCCAGGAGCCCCCGCCAACATGCCCATCTACATTCTGAACTGATAATGTCGAAAGCTCATCCAGGCATCTCCAGGCAACTACACCACAGCTGGCGATGGGGAAACGGCTCTGCAGCCTCAGTATAGAGGACTCTTCATTAGATGGTCTCCCAGCCAGCATACTGATTACTTCTCCTACTGAGATCTGAAAAAAAAGCCCGCTTTCCACCGCTTCCCTCCTCGTTCTCTCTCTGCCCAGTGGTCTTGACCTCCTGCTGTTCCCTCATCTCAGCCCAAATCAACCCACAGCACACCTGATGGGACTTTCGATATCCTAGCCAGTATCAAATAGCAGAAATGGAGCTATCTCTCTGCAAATCCTCCGCCTGCTACCACCACGGCCAATTTGATGCATATCACGGACAAAGTGTGTACATAAACACCACCGGACCTTTCAGGTGTTGTTGAGTTCAGTGCTGAGCTCAAACTAGTATTTGAGACATCGTGTTTGCCCACAGCAGAACTGACAACAGGTTAAAAGCTTTACAGTTTCCATTCAGGTTACAGTGCCATCTGGTTCCCACTGAGCAGCTACTGTGTACATGCATGTATGAGGGGTGACTGCTATCACCCGAGTCAACATTGGCCAGTGCTGCTGTGTTCATAGTAACCATAGGAACACAGGATGAGCAGTTGTTTATTCAGACTGTTCAACCGGGTTTGGGTACAAGTTGGAAACAATATTAAGGTCTTTGGTTTGTTGTCAGAGAGATAGTGTAATGTCAACCACAGCTGCTTGGACACATATTGTCCTGCCTTTTAGAAAACGCTCTGCCCCAGGAAATTTACACAAGACAGAGGAGTGCTTGTGCAAAGAGTAAAAGATGACCTCTGCACACGGACAACTGTTTGTAGACAAGCCGGTTTGGCGCGTACAGTATTATCGTTTGCTCATGTCAGTATATGTCATCATGTTATTCCCTCAGTCTTTGGTAGTTTTCATGCAATGAATTATAATAAACTGACTAATTAGATGAGATGAGACGGTTTTAATTAGTGCAGTCCAGTCACCACCTACATGTTAAAATGCTAA
>CAKALU010061612.1:0-13705 GCA_916700995.1 Hozukius guyotensis | reverse complement strand
TGTCAAATCTTAATTGAAAGAATAGGTCTTCTACAGTCATTAGTGCAAACAAAAAATGCAGCTTTGTTATTTTCATATAAATATGGTGTAATTATAGACTAAGGCCATCAACATAAATTGAAGCATAAGCTCAACCAGAACTATACTAAAAAAAAAACAACAACATCAGAACGAAAGACTGACTGAACAGCGGACACCGGACCAAAACCGCTCACAGCATCCACTGGGAGGAGTTCAAAGGTCATCGACCAGGAGTCAGTCCCACATTGTTATGAACCTGACATCTTTTACTAGATTCTTCTTAACTTTTTGAGGTCTTTTCAGGATTCCTTCTCCAGTTTTTCCAGTAGATGGTTAATGAATACATATTTCAGCATGTTTCATTTTTTGAGTTATATTTATCTTAACCTTTCTTTCCAAGCCAGGAAATATACCCCTGTCCTTTTTTTTGGAATAGCTCTACTCTTATACATTCTAAAGATCAATGGATCTCCTGTTTTTAGATCCTGTTTATCTCCTGTTAGATATACAATAAATATGTTATGAAAACTGAATAAGGTGACATTTAAAATACTAGGACAAATGAAGTGTATTGTACCTCCATGTCATTGCAGAAAGTGGCATTGGCTCCAAACAGGATCTGGCACTGTTCATCCACACTGTAGTGCATGCCTGGCAGCTTGGGAGGAAGCCAGACCCGGTAACGGCTCCTGGGGTCTGTGTGTAGCAGGCAGCCACTGGCTTTGGACCTGTTTGAAAGACAGACAAGAGAAGGTTTCATAATGTGCTTTCCAGTTAACTGTTTTATGTCTAAGAGTTTTCTTTTCACTGCCAAATGAGACTCGGCATTTACAGCAGATTTAAAAAATATCAGATATTATTTTGAAAGCGGATGTAGATGAGCATTGAAGTGACATTGACAATATTGTTGGTTCAATGATTTTTACAGAGTTTTATTCATATGGTTATTTATTTCATAATGAGTTTCATTAACTTAATATTGAACCTGTTAAAGGGACTGTTTGTAACTTCTTACACGTATAAATCATTGCGGGTCGGTGTCCCATGCGCGCTCGCTACGCTGTTCAGACTCAGACTCCAACACAAACTACACAGAAGCACCCAAACCGCAAAGTTCTATCTAGTGAAGCCCGTCTGTTAAACAGTGTTAACTCTTCCTGCTCTCTCGCTCCACCTCTCACGTGCATGCGCGCACACTCCACACTGCAGAAGAGTTAGTTTAGCTCTGAGAATATCTAGTGAATGTACAGTGGACGTTTGTGCAGAAATAAATGCTGCAGCTCCTCCAGACCAACAGAGTGTCTTGTGAAGTGACGGGGCTCCGCAGAGAGAAACGTTATCGTCTCCGACCAAAACTCCGATGTCTCCCCTGTTCCCTCCGGCCGCGGTCGGGAGGCTGAGGCAGGAAAAGCCAACACTAGGATCAGCATTGATTCATGGAGAGACCTTCATCTGGTCAGCTAACATTACTGCCAAGCAGCTGAAATATAGAGTGATATTGTGGTTTTAGCTGACGTGTGTCGCCTCACTGTGTTGAGCGATGCTCGTTCATGTCTATGTAGAGCGAGCACAAGCGCGAGCAACAGGACGCTGACTTTCGTTGCCTTAACGGCCACAGGTGTCGCTGTTAACAAGCAATTCCGGATTCTTACAAACAGTCCCTTTAAAGGTATTAAAGGAAGGAAAAATTTGACAAATATTTGAATGCATTATTTTACATCATGTAGGATCATTTTGCACATCTGTAAACAAATAAAACAATCTCAGGAAACTCATATCCCGGCTACACAATGTCCTGATTGTACTTTCACACACCACTGCCCACAAAAAAGTAGATTAATGGTGAAATACAGTTCATCTTACAGCATGGGGGGGTATAAAATGTCTTCAAGATGGACCTCAGGTGCATCCAGCTGTATCTCACCTGAGGAAGTTCTCGAGGTCGTCACGGCTGCAGGTGGACCAGGCCAGGTCACTGGGGTTTCTTCCTTTCACCCATTCACCGGACATGATGTGGGAGTGACCGGTGCAGGTGGCGTGGTCGTCATCATGGCTCATACCCATGCTGAGGACAAGACATGGACACATAGACACTGAGTAGTAAAGCTGCTTCTCAAACAAAGGAGTCACACGGACATCTTTTCAGTCCCTGTCTTTGTAGGTATATATTTTGAAGCATTTTTTCCAAGTTCATTAATTGATTCATTATGTGCATGTTAAGCTGGTTGCTTGTTTCTTTCATGTGAAATTTCTTATGTTGGTTTGTTTTAAGTCTGTTGTTTGTTCTTTTAGGTGAAACTTGGATGCTGCTATCTTGGCCAGGACTCCCTAGCAAAAGAAATTTGGAATCTCAATGAGAAAATATCCTGGTAAAATAAATAAAATTAAGTAGATGCATACAGTGCTCCGTTAATGATTACTTTGGGAACATAAACAATGCTCCTTTCTGTAGACTTATGGCTAATTTGAAGGTCAGATCAGTATATGCAAGTTGTGACTGAGGTGTGTGGTTATATGGGCTTCCTTTTACAGCACAGTTTCAGCTTACTTGCTGAGTAAATTGCAAAAACATCTGCAAGAACGTACCCGGTATTTAAGAAGACGTACGAGACACTAGAGGAAAACTGTTCCTGCGGAGGTTGTTACCAGGTAAGTATTGATGTAGTCTTTCATTTCAATTCAAACAACTTTATTAATCCCTCTAGGGGCAATTGGTTTGGAGCAGCTTGTACATAAAAACTTAGATAAAACACAGTGACACACAACAACAATATATGTAAGCTAAAAATATAAAACGGGACCTAAAACGATTACTGATGTAAATTAGACTAACTAATAAATAAACGGACTGAATAAGAACAACAGAGGATCAGTCTAACAAGGGATAAAAAGGATCTGTGATGGTAAAAGGATAAAAGTCCATAAGAAATATAAAATCTAAGGAGCATTCAATAATCTGATTGCAGAGGGGATAAACGATTTAGAATAGCGGTTCGTTTTACAAACCGGTAAACCGTAACGACGTCCTGACGGCAACAGAGAAAATTCACCTAATGCACATGACCAGAAGATGCTAAAATACCTTCCGCCTTACGGAGGATCTGCTGGTTACAGAAGGAATTCAAATCTGTCTGTTTCACACCAATAATGGCGATAGATTAATCCCTAATCTTAGAACAGTTTTTAACAATACTGTTGAGACTGTTTCTGTCTTTAACTGAGAGGCTGTGAAACTGACAGATAAAAAAAAACTCTATGAAAGACTGATAAAAACGACAGAGGATTATGGGACTGACTGAGAAGGATTCAGTGTCTGTAAGAGATGAATTCTCTGTTGCCCCTTCTTTACAATAGCCTCAGTGTTGACATCAAATTTAAGTTGATCATCCAAATACGTGCCCAAGTACTTGTAAGATCTTACAATTTCTACATTTTCATTATGAATGATGCACTCCTTGGCTGACTCTCTCTTTTTCGTCTAAAATCAAAGATCAGCTCCTTGGTTTTAGATGCATTTAAATCTAAAAAGTTATTATCACACCAGGAGATAAAAGCGAGTAGAGCCTTTCCATGGTCTGACACTGGACCCTGGAGGAGGGATAGCAGAGCTGTATCGTCAGAACATTTGATCAGGTAGCTGCCCTCCTCCTGAGAGCTCCTCAAGCATCAGTATACATGATGAAGAGGAGGGGGGGGGGAGAGGACACACCCTTGTGGCGAGCCTGTGGAAGTGGTTCGGGAGTCTGACAAATGGCCATTTACAGACACCCTCTGTGTTCTGTCAGTCAGAAAAGTCCATAATCCACAGTACAAGCTGATGAGGCAAGTTCAAAACACAGACCATTCTTTCTTAAATGAAAACTATTACATAGTTTCTAAGGTCAATCTAATAAGGCCACTATGGGTGTAGCCATCAACAATAACTATATAAGAAAAAGTCATTAATTGGAAAGTACTATCTGGATTTCTAGTGTGCTTCGCTCTGTGTGCGCCAGCGAGCTGGAGAGCAAACAGTTTCTGACTGCAGTGAAAATGTTTTTCGCAGGATACACATGCCTGAGTGTTGTAGTCACATGGGCGTCTGCATAGCTTAGTTGTACTCGTCACACACATACACACATGTGGGACTTTTAGTAAATGATCACACGCATTTACGTACGTGCGACTAGTCCTTCTTGACCCTTTCTACATACTGTCACTGAGGAAAAAGAATCCAACGGATGAGGATCGGTGGAACGTGAAGATGATGGAGTTTGCTGATCATCAGATGTTGTTGAATGGCATCAAAGGCAGAGCTGAAGTCTATGAAGAGGACTTTAGCATAGTGGCCAGGGGAGTCCAGGTGTTGGAAGAGAGCGTGAAGGAGGCATGCCACTGCATTCTCTGTTCCACTTTTGGAACTGTTAAGAGTCCAGTTGAGGGCTAACTACTGGGAGGATGATGGTAGTCAATGATGGAGGTGAGCGCTATTGGTCTGTAGTGATTAAGTTCAGAGGGCCGGGTGTTCTTTGGGACAGTGCTGGTTTTTGTGGCAGACTTGGTGAGTGTTTTCACTTCCTGAAAAGCCTGTCAGGCATTCATGCTGCTAAAGTCCTCTTCTAATTTGTCCTTGTATGCTAGTTTTGCTTTCTTGATTTCATTTTTCACAGAACGGTTAATGGCTCTGAGGGAAAGACAATCCTTGCAATGCAGTGCTTGCTGATTTTCCGACCACTGGTTGATGCAGTTGGTGATTGGTTTATGGCATTACAGTACTTATGCGGAAATAGGAAAACAATGTTATGGCCATCAGAGCCCAGCGGTGGCTGGCATGAGTGGTGTCAGCGTTGTATATGTTCCCATAACACAAGTCCAAACATTTTCTTTTCTCTGTAGGGATATCGACATACTGGTTAAAGGACAGGAGAACACCGTCCAGCCTGCAGCTATTAAAATCCCCCATGATAAACACCAGAGCATCTGGGTATTTTTCTCACATAGCATGGGCGCTCTGGGCTGCTAGTTCAGCTGCGGGTTTGCGCCAGGTGGGATATACACGCAGCTGATGACCACAGTGGGAAATTTCCGTGGGAGGTCGAAGGGGCTAACCAATAAGGTCAGCGTCTCTATGTCCTATTGTGGATTTTGATGTTGTTACACCATTGGTTATTGATGTAAATACAGACCCCACTGCCCAGCTGTTTACTGGATTTCCTCGTCCTGTCCGCTCTGATGATGGTGAAGTTACCCAGGCTAACCTCTCAGTCCAGAACAGGGTCATTCAGCCAGGTTTGGGTCAGGATGATACAAGCCTCCCAGAAGGCTTTCTCCACTTGGCACCTGGCATATAGGGTGTCCATCTTGCTCTGGATAGATTGTACATTAGCCATCACAAAGGAGGGAAGTGGGGGACTGAATGGACGTCTCCACAGCGTGGTTCGCAATACACCTCGGCTTCCCCATTTCCTTGGCCCGTGTGAATGTGATTTTTGGGTGAATTTGGCGCTGTTGTATGTGTGTGTGTGTGTGTCAAACTCCGACACAGAGAGCAGAGGACAGAATCAGCCGTATTTGGCACTTGGCTGGTGTTAATTTCGGACCCTGCAGGCATCGTACGGTACCTTCGGTACTGTAGAAAACGAGTACCGTCACACACAACTTGGTACCGAAGTATCGGTTTTCGTGAAATCCCTAGGGCACACTCAGAAAAAGTAGACAGAAGTGGCATAAATGCAAACAAAATTATGTAAATAGAGATGAGCAGAAGCAAATTTACTCGAGGGCACCGTAACGGAAGCTTGAACGGACAATGTTTCATTTGCGATCATTCCCAGTTTTATGTATCCATGAATGTGCAGATAGCAAAGAGCAAAATGATGAAAAGAAGATATACCTGAGTGTCTGGTAAGTTTAGAGATCAGTCTGTTTGAATTGTCACGCCGAGGTAGTGCTTGTTGTCACAGCAAACATCAGTCAGGGAACTCGTCCACTGACTGTTTGTGGACAAAAGACAGAGAAAACCTGTCCAGCAGTCAAATCACTCCAGAGAATATCCTTATACAGCTTGCTTGTTATGCTTGAGTGAGAGTCTCCAACTTTGGAAAAAGCAAAGGTGTTCAACCTTCACTCCACACTGCTCACATACAGTAGCTATAGGTTTTCAGAGAGCTGGGTCTGTCTGGGTCTGTGGACGTGGTGAAGTGGAACAAGGTCTGTACTGAACTCCACATTGGATATACTCTCGAATATGATCCCTGTTAGTGTCTCTGATATGTCAAAGTAGGAACATATTTCCATTTGGTAGATAGAGAGGGTGTGAACCAAGGAATGATTCATTTAATTTGGCCGGTGAATTGTACAGCCAATTCTCACAACATTTAGATTATACTGCTACTCTATTGTAAATAGAGTAGCAGTATAATAACATGATATATTGTCATAAATACACCAGTTTAAAACTTGAGGACAGTGAAACTTACTTGTGTCCCAGCTCGTGAGCAATGGTGAAGGCCAAATTGAGTCCATTGTCCTCTGCTAACACACACTTCTTCCTGGCACTGCAGACACCCCCCAGATAAGCAATACCTGTAACAAAATGACATGACAGTGAGTTTAATGAGTTACAATCGTGTTGTTACGTTTGACATTAACTGATGATTTAACAAGGAACACACTGGGTATTACTCTTACATTAATACACCTCCTCAAACCCAAGATCAGATGAGAAGATCAAGGTCATAACTCCTCTCACTTCCATTCCTAGGGTGCAGGTGGCCCTTTTTGATAACGCGCTACAACTCAACTGACAACCAGGTAAAATAATAGTGTTTAGATGCTAGTGTGGCTCTGTGAGCAGGTAAAACTCATTGTAAAGAAAACCAAATTATTAAGTTGGATCAAAGTTGGGATCCATGTATTGTTTTTTATATGATTAGAAATAAACAGGTTTTATCAATACAGCTAGTCTTGTTGTGCAGGGAGGAGGACTTTTATTTTACTTTATTTTCTGCTGCAGTTAGTGACTTGAAAGAAATGGAAGAAACAGGAATGCATGGTCCTGATGGGAACACTGTGAGGGGTACTGTGATCGCTATAACTGGGGACAATCTAGGGTTACACTGCATTGGAGGTTTCGCTGAAAACTTCAGTAGAAGCAGATATTTTTGCAGGTATTGCCTCATAGACCAGGAAACCTTCCAGCGAACACCCACAAAATCAGGTCCTGTTAGATCAGTAGAGTCTTATAACAACTGTGTGGCACAGGCGTCATTAAATCAGGAAATTACCAGCTGAAGTATTATCATGTTTGCCAGCCAGGCCTCCCTCCCTGTTTGGGTCATGACCTGTTTGAAGGGATTGTTTCTGTTGATCTTGCTATGTACATAAAGCACTTAGTGACAATTGAGAAACAGTTCACTTATTGCCAGCTAAACAGGATAATATCAAACTTCCCATACAAGGGCAGTGATGCTAACAACAAACCATGTGAGGTAAGACCGGATGGGGAAAAGCTTGAAAGGGCATGCTGCTCAAAACTGGTGCCTTTTGCGTCTCCTTCCTGTAATAGTTGGAGACAGGATCAAAACTCCACTCGAAGACGATGTTTGGCAGTTGTGTCTCAAGCTATGGGAGGTTGTTGATCTGATATGTGCGCCCAAGATCCATACCAACCAAGTAGCATATCTTAACATTCTTATTGAGGAATACGTACATTTAAGAAGCACTTTGTTCCCAGGAAAACTGCTAAAAGCCAAACACCATTACCTTGTGCACTATCCTGAGCTCATCCTCCATTTTGGTCCCTTATTCGATTGTGGACATTGCGCTTTGAAAGCAAGCACAGCTATTTTAAGCAGTGTGCAAGGAAACTGCATAACTTTAAAAATCATTCTGTGTGTTACAGGTAAAAGACAAAATAAATAATGGACTCCATTGAGAGTGCCATACAGGCTGCGTTACCACAGCTAGATAGAGAGAAACTGGAAACAGTGGTTGGTGAGTTGGTGTCCAAGTTAAGTGTGGGAGGGCCAGATGATCTACAGTTCATTGGAGAGGAAGATGTTATACATCTGCTCACACCCATTCAGTGCAGAAAAAGTATTCAATCCTTCAAAAGGGGCAAAAATTTCAGTATAGCTCCGGCCAGACATCGTCTCATGGTCTGCAGTGGAGAGAAGGGTCCTCATCATTGAGCTTACCATCCCCTGGGAAGAGGGCATGACAGCAGCCCACGAAAGGAAACATTTAAAGTACTCAGAGCTGGCGGCGGAATGCCAAGAGGCTGGCTGGACAGCAAAGGTTTATCCCGTGGAGGTCGGATGCCAAGGCTTTGTCAGCAAAGCAATAGTCCAACTGCTCCGTGGTGCTGGCATGACGGGGTCAAACCTGCAGGAAGCTGCGAAGGAGCTAGGAGAGGAGGCAGAGAAAGCCAGCTACTGGCTGTCGCTCTGGAGGAAAGACAGTAATTGGGGGCCAACACCCCTGTAAAGGCAGCTGCAGGGGGTGGCGGGGAGACATCCCCAATACGCCACTGCCCCCCGCCGGGAGATGTACTGGCATATGGGGCGAAACATCAGTGAACGGCGGTTTCCAGCTGACGACCCTGCAGCTGACCTGACCAAATGGCACTGGTGGAGGTGCGACAGGCTGAAATGCCGAAGCAGGAAACAACACCTCACCTGTACAATGATCTAGCTGCATTTTTATATCTCATGTATATGTAAATGTTGATTATATCTTGATGAAAATTAATCCATTAATACTGAAACACATGTTCTCACTATTAAGGTATCAACTATACTTTTCGTTCTCTGCTTTTATTGATTTGTATGCAGATCCAAGAAATCCCCAGTCGGCCCCCTCTTCACCTGAGGCTTCACCTGTTGCTTCCTCCAGCAATGTGTCTTCTCCCTGCCAAATAACCAGTAGGTATGAGAACAGCATTTGGTTGCACAGGTTCCAGGTGCCATGGGAAAAAAATGAGGCCCACTCTCAAAAGAGCCATTGATGCTGGTGAGAGGCAACTGGCAGAAGATGTTGAATTGATGACACATGTTGAAAGTCACTGTAGATTCCACGAGAGAACACTCCTTGAAGCCGACACGCAAAGACTGCACAGCAGTAGCAAAAGCTATAACCCAGAAGTATCCAGGTAGCTTTTTAGATAAAACTGAAAATAATTGGATGTGAATACTTCAGTTTACTGAATCAGCTCAAGACCAGAATTGAGTATGTCAATAGAGGCAACACACTCTCCAGTCTGAGGAAGCCCAGACGCTCTCAGACAAGTGATGATGACCAGCCATCAGCTGCCAAATGTGCTAAAGAATTGACAGTTATGGGTGTATTAGTTGGCAGCCACAGGAGTATCCAGATGGGGAAACCTCAGCATCACTTGACGAAAAGAGGAAAGAGATGGTGGATCTATTCAGTCAAGAGGGGCTAAAGGCAACTGAGAGAGGGAGGGTAAAGGAGCTAATGACAATCACATATACATATAAACAGCGAGAGGACAAAAATGCAGACCCACCCCTCCAGCATTCTAGACATAAGTAAGAAGTGGCCATTTTTCCTGTCTTGGAAGTTCTTACTTTCCCATTTCACCACCCTCACTGGTGTTGAACGACTGAATGAAGACTTGGACAAAAAGGGGAAGAGGCTCCTGGAGTTCTTCAGAAGGTCAGCTGATGAAGTGGAGGAAGGATGTCAAAGCAGTCCTGAAAGAAGCCTTGAAGGAGGACCGAGAGGGCACCGATGGTCTTGCAGCGATGCTTGGTCATGATGACACATTTTAAAGATGCAGAGAACGCCCTTTTTCTCCTTGCTGTTTTTTTATTTTTTGTCACTATTTGTCTTGTAAAACTCCAGTTGTAAAGGTACTTATTTTGTGGTGAACACTTGGCCCTGACAATAGAGCAGTATTTCAACCTTCTCACAATTCCTTTTATCGTCTTGTCGAGTAGGCACCACATAGGTGCCATCTTTGGTTTATCAGATGTTGGGGCAATGATCAAATTGTTAAAATGTATAATTTCAATCTAACTGTTTACTGTGTAGGTAATCTTTCTGTAATAAATGCTCTCTACCCTGCACTCAAATAGGTTTGTGTATACACATTTGCATTCATCTGCACTCTAACTAGGGCCCCTAAAATATGCTTTTATGTTTTTAATGTATTGCTTGTTGGCCTGCACATTATTGACAGATGATCATATTGAAACCAGGCTGAAGAAAAAGGAAATTACCCTTAAACCTAAGAAGTAAAAACTGCAGACTACAGTTACAGACTAATGCTTGGAGTTTTTCTTTGCCTTTGTTAATCTAAATTCTAATACTCCTAGGGGACTACAACTCCTGCCGATGCTGAGGCATGTTTTGAACGGGCACTACACTAGGACAGTATAAAGCAACTGAGAACAACGGACACTGTAAGACTCCCTCATATTCATTTAAATATAAATCCAAATTGATTTATTTCGTTCCTTATTTAACCACAATAACGCTATTTTTTTAAAATTCTGTTTTAAATGCATCTGCTGGCTGGGGAGGGTTTCATTAAATTAGTTAAATTAAGTTTCAGGGATTATTTTGTATTTTGTTTGCTGTTGTTGCTAAAACCATAAGATTGGCAGCAGAAAGATATTGCGCCAGACACAGACATTGTTCTGCACCTCTCCTCCCACCTGTGCTGCTTGTTGTGCTACCATGAAAATATGGCCTGAAATGTTTTTCTGTGGACTCTTATATATATATGTGTATCTATCTTTGTGAGGACCACTTTGAGTTTTAAATCTTAGGAGTGAGGCCAGTCCTTACTTCTTCAAAGGGTTGAGAGTTAAGACTTGGCTTTAGGTCTGTGGTTAGAAACACCAAAGGTGCAAAGTCAGCTAAGGGGGTCTGTGGGCATGCCCCCACCCCTGGAATTTCTTTTTTTTAAATGGTGCAATTTGGGGCATTCTGGTGTATTCATGGCAAAGATTTTTATCCCCGGCAAAGGCACCAATTTATATAAAATAATAAAATAAAACATTTTACCTTCAAAAAGTGTACAACTATGAAGGAATCCTATTTCTCTCCTTACTGAACAAAATACATGTACTTATTTTAACTATCCAACTATATTTTAGAATAAAAACAATACAAATGTCAGTAGCAACTATCTTTATCAACTTTAAAGGCAACCAGAATCCACATCAGTCAGTAGAAGAAGAAAAAGCAAAATTTCTTCACACTTTATATTAACATAGGTGACCGTACTCTGACACTCATTACTAGTGTCAAACACAGACAATACGCGGTCTGACTGATGTAGCATTTTGCTCACTGGCACCGTTGGTAAACTATTTTCATTATAAAGGAACATTTTAAACCCTTCTGTATTACATTGTACCAACACTGAACATGCACTTTCCCAAAAGGCAACAGGCCACAATAGGCTATAATACTGAAAAGCATCACTTATGCTATGAAATAAAATGTAAAAAAATAATAACAAATACAAGAATAATAATAAAATTTACAATTAATAATTACAATTAACTCCACCATGGCTATATGCCAGTGTAAATGGCAATTACTTCTGTAATTGTTGTATCTAATTCTGCATTTGCGTTTAAAGCTGCTTGAAATCAGCGGGGATAAGGAGTTGTTTGTTTTTTCCTCGTCACCATGGTGATCGGCACATCTGGGTGATGCCATCGAACGGAATGTGCTTTACGCATGTTGGATATGTTTCCATTCATATCCCCTACAACGGTGGAGCAACCACGCCGGCACACCGTCCTCGTCTTATACATAACTCTCTCTCCGTTGCTGTTGTAGCTGACAGGGAACCCACAGGTGTGCCTTCCAGCTTCGATGAGTGTGAGAGTGTGTGTGTGTGTGTGTGTGTGTGTGTGTGTGTGTGTGTGTGTGTGAGAGAGAGAGACATAGTGGTACTCACCCACGGTGTCACAGGGTTCGTCTTTATGAACGCAGAAATCGGTCCTGAAAGAACAACGAGAGCAAATTAACTCAGTCTATCTTTAATATTTTACTATAACTGCATTGATACCAGCACAGATATTTATTGATATTAGGCAACCATTCACGTAGAAGCCACCCACACTAGTCATGTCTCTGCTTAACGGCAGTGTTAAAGTGGCAGTAGGCAATATCTTTTTGACATCATTGGGCAAAAAATCTATAAGAACCTTTCAGCATATTGTAATTCAAGTGTGTAAATCCACAAGAAATAATGTGGCCTAACATGTTTGAGGTGCCATGAGACAAAATGCCCCAGGAAATAGTTTCAGCCATTACAAATGGTCGGAGACCTTCTACCAAATGGCGGCGCCAGATGATCCGCGTGCTGGTGGATGAAATTAGAAAGTATGTCTCCAACCCTTCTCGCTCCCAGTGCTGCACAGTTTGTCAGTTACCCTTACTGACAACAATCAGGCCATGTTAAATCAGATCGGTCTCCTCTCCAATCAAGTGGCAGCTCTCACAGCTCAACTCTCCCAGGCAGCGATAGCCTTTCATTCCTGCCCCTGAAAGATATGATGGAGATCTGGGCTCCTGCAGAGCTTTTCTAACTCAGTGTTCATTAGTGTCCGGAGAGCAGCCCCTCTCCTATGCCACTGACCGATCCCGCATAGCTTATCTAATCAACTCCATGACAGGATCTGCTCGTGCCTTGTGATCTGCAGTGTCGGAGAGCCAGTCAGCTCTGTGTTTTTCCTATGATGCAATCATCACAGACATGCAGAAAGTTTTTGATCACCCAGTTTGAGGTAAAAATGCTGCTTAACGTCAGATGGAGATAGAGACCAAGCCTTTAGACACCTCTATTGATGCCAAAGCTCTTAATGGTAAACTGCTAGCTCGGATTGCTCACCAAACCGTTCCCATTACTCTCCGTTTATCTGGAAATCATCGAGAAAGAATCAATCTTCACATCATCGACTGTCCTCAAACCCCCTCTGGTCCCTCGGAATTCCCTGGCTTCAACGGCACAATCCCCACATAGACTGGGCTGCAGGTAAAAGAATCTCCTGGAGCACATTATGTCATTCTAACTGTTTGCATTCTGCCCTTGTCCCCACCTTCACAGAGACACAGACTCCACCTGAGCCCCCTGACCTCTCCCTGATCCCAGTAGAGTATCATGACCTCGCCCCAGTCTTCAGCAAACATCATGCCCTGCCTCTGCCACGTCATCGCCCCTACAACTGTGCTATAGACCTGCAGTCTGGTGCCCCCCTTCCCAACAGCCGTCTCTACAACCTCTCCCGGCCAGAGAATGACGCCATGGAGAGGTATACTCAGGAATCCCTTACGGCAGTAATCGTCCGTCCCTCCTCCTCCCCGGTAGGCGCTGGTTTCTTTTTTTGTGGGCAAGAAAGATGGAACTCTTAGGCCCTGCATTGACTTTCGAGGTATAAACAATATAACAGTTAAAAACAAGTATCCATTACCTTTAGTAAGTTCTGCATTTGCCCCTCTCCATGGAGCCACTGTTTTCACCAAACTGGACCCGCGCAACGCGTACCATCTGGTCCGCATCCGTGAGGGTGATGAATGGAAGACGTCATTTAACACTCCCCTAGGACGTTTTGAGTATCTGGTAATGCCTTTTGGTTTGACTAATGCCCCTGCTATGTTCCAGGCCCTCGTAAATGATGTCCTCCGGGACATGCTCAACAGATTATTTTTTGTTTATTTG
>CAKALU010061611.1:51798-91826 GCA_916700995.1 Hozukius guyotensis | reverse complement strand
GAGGCAGCGGTAGACCAGCAACCCCCGTGTTCTGTGAGGTAAAAGTACTGTTTTTTTCAATGGAGTCTGGTTTGCTTTGGCTAGAGCATAGATAATGGCTTCAGTTCCCCGTTGGAAAAAGCTGTCTCATGGCAAGGTAAACCAGCAAAAATATTTGAAATATAGTGTACACTTAAAGTGATATTGTTTTTTTTAGGTGGGCCTTTCTTTTAGGTGACTAAAAATATGATTCGCTGCCGGCCCCGTCCACAGCAGTACATGGCGTTGCTTCTGTGTGGCAACTCCTGTGTGCTTCTCCAAGCTTGGGGTGTGCCGACCGAAATCTACTGACTATGGATAAGTACCTCATACAACCCCATTTCAAAGCACCGGAACTATCCCTTTAAAGGATATGAAGGTGGATTCCCAAATGCCCGTTTTGCCAAACTCCTGTGTGATCTGGTCTCTGGCCCTCAACAGCCCAACTATGGCCACTGAGTCATGTTTCAGCGTAATATACTCTGGGACCAATATATGTACTGTATACAGTTGTCTATCTCAGAGCTATAGAAAATACAAGTGGCTGACAAACCAAGAAATAAATGGGTTATGTAGGTTATCTTGTGGTGGGTTTGCAGCAAAATGTTTCTCTTCTGGGAATGATTTAATCATTTACCAAATGCAGTACTGTATATCTAAAGCCAGGCATTAGTGTAGTAGAATGTGCTGTGTTTTGTCTTCTTGAGGCAAGGCTTAAACAGAACAACTTGATTTTTCTGTGTTAGATCTGACCTAGAATGGCAGATTTTAGTATTTATTTTTCTTTGCCTTCCCTCTGGAGATTCAGTAGACATTTTAACAAGAGATTCTTTTCTCCAAAACAGGGCTGAGCAGGATCTTGACAGTAGCTCATGTAACTAATCTGCTTTATTTGCATCACAGCCGTCACTTTGTAGCAGTTGGTGTTTGTTTAATAGTCACCACCTGATTTTGGCTTGAAATTTTTTGTTTTGTGTATGAAGGTATATTAGGAGTTTGCTGCCTCCATTTGGTCCATTTTGGTCCTGCCTCCATATGTGATTGTTTTGGGTTCAGATCTTGTCTATTCTATAGCTCTTTGGTCCTCCCCATCATTAACCACTTGTTACGTGATCCTGTGGTTATGTCGTGTGTTTCATCTGATCTCGACTCTTTATATGGCAGGGTCAAATAGCACGAGAAAAATAATTCTTGCTTGTTGTTATAAACCGAAGCACCTGATGGATGTGGCTTACCACCTCAAGACAACAACGTTGCATACAGTAGTTGTCTTTAATTGAAAAGGGAACAAATACAACTTTTTAAATGGCCTAAACTGTGTTCGTCGTGTTGTCTTCAGTGGTGACCTCCACTCATCAGATACTCCAAGCATAAAAAACAAACGCTAAGAATTAGATTTGCCTATTTGACTGTATACAGTGTATCATGCTACAGATTCATCCATCCAGATGTAATGAAGGGCTCATCACAGCTGCTGTATTATTTAGTCTCACATGCAAAATGATCACCATTCACTCACTGTTTTTTTTGTTTTTGGTTGATTTTCCACAACAGATCTAACTGCTTTCTTTTAATAGATACAGCATGTGTCTGATCCTCTTCCTCTTTACATGTTTTCCCTTCCCATGTCACACATCGTGTACTACGTTTCCACCCTGCACGTCCTCTCAATCTGCATGTGTGTTTGTGTCTCCTCTTGTCTGGAGTCTGGTCATTATGTTCTGTGTTTGTGCTCTTGTGTATGTGCTTGTGGGAAATGGTTTTAAAGGAACTTGGGTTACTTTTTAACGCAAGCTACATGTGAGCTTATTGTGCTCCGATTCAATTGATCTGCATGTTAGATCAATTATTCATAGATTGCAAATGCACGTATGTAAGTTCATCATACGTGGCTGGCATGTTGCTTTTAGTAGGTTAATTGGCTTGACACCATATTGTGCAATGCATTCCAAACATACAGTATTTGCATGTATGTTTTAATAGCTAGAAAACATGCACTTACATAGACGTGCGTATACACAATCACACTCCAGTGTCACACATACTGACCAGCATACACTCACATGCACACTCACAGCACGCCTAGTCATGGTCACATTCACAAACAAGTAAACAAGTGCACACAGATACACGTATCTACACACAAGCACACACAATACAACAGTTGCACTGGCCCTGACTGAAATGTGTGTGTGGTAGGATTAAGGGCGGGGGCCAGGCCTGGGGAGCGAACCAGGATGGAGTGGTGAACAGCCAGCCGGGGGCTCGAGTGATGGACGAACGTGAACAGATGGCCATCAGCGGGGGCTTCATCCGCAGGTAAGTATGTGTGTAGGTGTTGGTCTGAGTGTGTGTGTGTGTAGCTGGCGTGCTTTATTATTCCTATGTGTTTGCGTAAGTGCTTGTTTACGGTGTGTCTGTGTGTATTCGAGTATGTGATACTGTTTACGTCCACATTATATGAAATGATATGAGACTTATCCTGGAATAGGTTGCACATTTGGACTTTTAAAGAAACATAACACCATCATTATGGATAATGTCAGTTGCTAACCTGTATTTTCATACTATTCCCCTTGGGAATGATTGAAATTTATGTTTAGAGGCGTACAGATTGAAGCGCTGTGCAGAAGAACCAGGACATGTATAAACTCATAATGGAATAATTGTGAATAATCTAATAATTTAAATGTAATAAAAGCTCATAATGTAAGAAAACCATGCCTGCATAATGAAATAATAGTTTTGTGCATAATATAATAAGTTAATAGATTATGAGAACATTATTACATTATAAACTAAGCAAAATAATGTATTATGTAATAAAGTCAGCATATATTATAATAATTTAGAGTACTCTCAAGTTGAGTTTTTAATTTAAAGCAACTTGGCTTTGTCTGTTTGGTCTAGAGGACATTTTCATCAAACAGGTAAAAATTGATGAAGCCTCTTGGATGTGTGACAAAATTCAGGACTATAAGATATCCAGTGACCTGGACAAATGAAAAACTTTACAGAGATGATGCTGAATTAAATATATTGGGTGATTCTATATATAATTATTCCAGTGACTATAATATGGAATTAGTCTCAAAACATGCGGACATAAAAACCAGGCGCGTGCACATGATCACCATCCCTAGTGTCAGAAGTCAATAAGGTGAGAGTTTAACTTTGTCATTTGAATAAATGTTTGAAGCCTGAGCAGATAAAAACAAAAAAAAACAAATGATTTGAGGTAAGTAGGTAAAATGAATTCAAATCTGTGTAGCAGAGCTTCATATTAATCATCTTGTGACCCTCTTATCTATCCTGTCGCGCGTTGGAGGCGTCCCGACCCTCTGATTGGTAATCACTGAGTAATACTATGAGATATGATTCAATCCTCATGGATCCTAGAGAGTTATCAGGGTGTCTTCCTCTTGCTGAGGTTTTTCAGATCCTTTAACTCTCACAGACTGATGTACAGTGCTGTCCATGGTGCTGAATCTTCAGACAGCCTATAACATGAGTGAGATATAGTATAGTAAAGCAGGCCATGTGGTATTATAATACATTTTAAGCAGTAACCAGTATGACTTATTAATTTAAAATGTCCAAATATTTGAATTCCAAGGACATTCAAGGAAATTCATTTAAAACATATTGTATGTAAACTCGTAGTGCACTGAACCGCACCATACCGTTCTCTGAGGCTTGTGCTTTCTGGCACAATGTAATAGATCTCAACATAATCTTAGTCCTAATAGTCCTAATTCCTCCTCTTCCTGTGTGCTCCAGGGTAACGGAGGACGCCCGGGAGAATGAGATGGATGAGAACCTGGAGCAGGTCGGCGGGATCATTGGAAATCTGCGTCACATGGCCCTCGACATGGGCCAGGAGATCGACACCCAGAACCGCCAGGTCGATAGGATCATGGAGAAGGTACTGTACAGAGAGGCACTTCCATGGAGAATATCAGATTATTATTCGTGGGAGAGGGCACGTTATTTCTAGAGAATTGCTTGTAGTACTTCACCACTCAAAATGTATACTTTTTGGTGGAAACAAGTCAGTTTCAGGTGTTACTAGGCAACAATCTCTTCTAGTTGGTGAGGTAGCCAAGGTGGACAAATATGGTGCCAACAGAGTTTACATTTAGAAGTGTGATGCTCCAAAATATTGGCAATATGGAGCAAAAATGTTACTGAACTGCTTATAGAACTACAAAGTGAGGACTTTTGTTTTATTTATGAAACAATATAATCAAGAGGCTGCAAAGGGAAGTGGACAGGCCTATTTGTATTAATGCTAGGAGAAGGTGTGGAAAGCTTATGGGGGCAACCAGAATGTGGTTTGATTTTGACATTTAAAGTCAGATATTGTGAGTTTAACAATGTCATGTCAGAAGTGTGGGTAAAGTAAATAAATGAAAGGCAGCAAATCCAGAGTAAATGTTAGCTAACCTATACAGTATTTAGCTGATGTGTAGCATGGATTACATGCTCAGCATTAGGCTATGTAACAGCACAGTGTGTGCTGATTTTGAGCAGATTTATCCTGATGGGCTTGACACAGTAATGGAGCAAATCTGATGCCAATGGACAAAATCTGGGTGAAAATCTGTTAAAGGACCAATATGTAATATATTTACTGTGATAAATCATAAAATGACCATGATCAGTGTGATCCCGTCCACTGCCCATTTCAACACCCCGTAACGCAAACACAGCCTTCTGCAGCCATGGAAGCAAGCAAACAAACTGGATCAACAGAGATAACGTTAGCGTTAGATTCTACCCGACCTGAAAAGCCTCGGCACATCTCTCTGTGGTCCGTGTGCTGCTGGGTTATCAAGGCAGCGAATATTTGAGACACACAGCCAGTGAAGTGATTCCCTCTACTGCTGGTGGCCAGAGGCTAACGCGTCGTGTCTAGAAGGTAACCCTCAAATTGCGAAAACGTGGGCTAACTGCTATCAGTCACACCGGAGGAGCGGACGGGCCACGGCTCCAATTCTTTGAATTTGGACTGCTATTACCCATTTTAAACGCTAGCTCTCAGTTCTTCATATTGTTCCTTTAACATGTTAAACATCCCAAATTGTCCATTTTGTCTATTAGTTCAGTAGGCATGTCTTTATTAAAGGTTAATTGATAGAGATCATTCATTAAAGTGTATTTCAATTGTGTTTCCCATAACTGTGGCCGACTCTATGGGTCTCCAGTTGAGGCTAATTGCTCTGCAAGTTAACCGAAACAAGACTCCGAGGTGTCACTTTCTTTTTATTTTGTTGGGATATTTCGCACAGATGAATATGCAGGGTGATTAGGTCAGCCGGCAAGTTGACTCAGAGATAGATCCCTATGCAGTTAGCCATAATGGCTGTTCCAGGCGGTTAAATTCTGCGTTTACCTTCAGTCAGACCCAGAGACAAGTGTTTGAAATGATTCATGTTTATATGTAAAGCTGTAGGGGGCTCCCGCAGCTCGCCCCGACATGCGTTGTTTTGCGTGACTCCTCATTTCCCCGAATCTCTACAAAGGAGGTGGCGAGTGCAAAGTTAGCATGACCGGTAGATACACAAAAGCCACTTTTATGGGAAGTACACCAATTTGAAATAAACCTTCATTTGCCTTTAAAGTAACTCATCCCCACCCTTTACCGACCGCTAGCTGAACTGCGTGTGTCTCTTTCAGGCTGATTCCAACAAGACCAGGATCGACGAGGCCAACCAGCGTGCCACAAAGATGTTGGGCAGTGGCTAAACTGTGGCGAAAAGTGCTTTCATCCCCCTTTAACCCCAATCACCCTAAAAATAACAACCCCGACCAAACCCAGCCCAGCCCCCCCCCCCAACACCAACGCCCGGTGCCCTCGTCCTATGCTCGACAGCAGGCGCTGCAAAATCATGCTTTTATTGTGATACTCATAGAGATTTGCACACATGCACATTCCTCCCCACCATCTCAATTATCCCCTTCACTTCCCTCCCTCCCCTCTTTGTCAATGTTGTTCTGTGTTGTCGCTCTCTATGATTTTGTTAAGAAATAATAGTTACGTTACACATCATCCACTCAAACCGTCTCCACACTGTACATAGTGCTTCTTAAATGGCTTCATTGACTTAGATCACTTGTCCTGTTTCCTTCATCACTCTTTTTTTTTAAAAGTCTGTGTGTAATATAAACTGTATGTACACCTTGTTCCAAAATGTCCTTCCCCCATGTTGGTATTCTGGTGTAAGACACACTGTATTCATCAGTTAAGATGTCGTGATGCTACATGATGAGGCCACAGTGATTTGCAGTGAATATAGTGAACATACAGCTCGTAACCAAGGTCGCTGTTTAAATACAAAGTCATTTAAAGTTGACATGGAGCCGCTCAGATCTTAATAACATTGAATACTCAGTTAAAGTATTTGAACCATTTGGATGAAGACATGGCTTTTTATTCCCGACTGTTAGGGCACCAGTATTTTACCAACTCTATTGATGGAGCAGTATTAAACACAATTTGATGCCATTGATTGTATAGTATATATATTTTTCCTCAGGGAGCTAAATCTGACCATTCAAAAGCAAGGGTTGAATATTTAATTGATTTGTTGTAATTCATAAAATCTGTATCATGAGGTGCATATGCAAATATTTTTGCATTTGGTTGTGGTCTGAACAGCATTGTTGATGGGATCAGAAAAATATTGGGCATTAACCATACTAGCTAACATTGTGATTGATAATAAAAGGAAGTGGGGCTTTGCTAAAGGTCACAGGTCAACAGCAACCAATTCAACTGTTAAGGCAAAGTCACAGAGGGGGTCACAACTTCTTCACATCCCAGGCCAGACTGCTTTACCCATGATTCAACCCTAGCAATATCAACTAGTGCATTAAGTGTGTTATGCATGTCCATCCGCTGCTAGAAGACGCTGAATAATTCATTTATTCAGACAAAAATATCCTAACATGGCAACCGCATGCTACATATGTAGGCCACACAGAAGAGAGGCCCCATATTTATCTGCAATAGTGCCACTCTTATTTCTTTCATGTCTCTTTACCTTTCCAGACTGTGACCATCACTGTAAAATAATACCTTGGAAAATGCCAATAAAAACCATCATAACTGTAGAATCAAAGTGAGCTTCCTTTGTGTTTTTATGACTTTCAATACTGGTTTGTGTTAAAGAGGACCTAATATGCTCATTTTCAGGTGCATACTTGTATTTTGGGTTTCTACTAGAACATATTTACATGCTTTAATGTTCAAAAAACAAATTTTTTCTCATACTGGCTGTGCTGCAGCACCTCTTTTCAACCTCTGTCTGAAACGCTCTGTTTGAGCTCCATGTCTGCTCTGATTGGTCAGCTGGCTCTGTTGTTGTTGTGATTTATCAACCGACCCAAACTCTTTGAACCCCGCTCCAGCTCCCCTCAAACTAGCTTTGTTTGATGGCGTACCAAACTAGCCGCTAGGCAGGTATTACGCAAATGTGTTACTTGGTGACATCATCATGGTACGGAAGAAAAAGGCGGGACTTCAAGCAAGACGTTTCAGGCAATTCAGGATCAGTGTTTCTGTGGGGGAGAGTAACTCCCTTTGGCGTGGACTCTGGGCGTCGCAACGTTGCAGATCTTTTAAATGCACAAAAAACTATATAACACACTAAAGGAAAGGGAAAAAGCACGAAAGCATAATAGGTCCTCTTTAATGTCATGGTCCTGTGTAACTCATCAGGTTGAACAGAACCAAGACGAGCGTGAATGAAAGTACGATTCACATTATGGTCACCCACACCAAAAAGAGAGACAATTAGGGAGAACAAAAAAAAAACTGGACTGAATGCAGTTTTTATATTAAAGGGTTCAGCATATGGCATGCATGAACTTGTATTGGGGTAAAGCAGACACAGGCAGACTTATTTTATTGTGAACTACAGTTGAAGACTTTAAATTAAAAAGGTGAGTTATTTCTTTATGCTTCTGGTGACATCCTAAAGTTGGTCACACTGGTGACAGTTTAAGCATTTAGCTTCAAAATGACGTAGCTTCAAATCCCTCAAAACATAAGCGACAAATTATGAATGCAAGAATTTGAACAGAACCTTGACTTTAGATGTAACAGCTACTCTTGTGACACAGCTGTGCTCGGATATGAGACAAGAAATAAAAACCTGTAGTGATGAGAATGGGAGTTTGAGAGCACATGAATCAGGTGAAAAGAAGATAAAGATGCACTTGGAACATGAGGCAGTACTTTATTTTAAATTATGTGTGAATAAAATATTCTCAGACAAATAAATAAATCATAATATAACAAAAAAAGGCAGAGGTTTTACAGAGCAGAAAATCACATCTGTGCTCAAATATCACACTCTTTCTTCTCACATCATGTTCTCATTTCAGGTAGATTGGTGTCAACACAGTTGTTTCCTTCACTGACACAGACAGGTGACAGTTGTTAGGGGACTTCAGTCTTGACCCTCCACACACGTCACATGACCTAGCTTTATATAAGAGAAAAAGACATGTTACAGTTGATTTATTCTTCCTATGACGACTTCTTTGTAGGTGCTATTACTATGTAATGTTTTACAACCCACAAGGTAACAAAAGGGTAATATAATGTTATATTATAGTCATCAAATCAAGAAAATGTGTTTCTCATGCTCCCTTCCACAGGGAGGTGAGAGGTCAGAGAGCTTATCCTAACTACTCGCAAATTGCTCTAAAACTGGAGCTAAATGGCTAAGAATATGCAATGTCAACACAGATATTTAAAGCACTAGTGTGTAGCGGGGAGGAAGAAAATAAAAGACAGACACGGGAGAGAAAGAAAGAGACAGGGAGAGACGGAGAAGGAAAGATGTGCAGCAGCACATTACACTAATGGACATCCACTGTGGTGCCCTGGGCTTAGGGCGGATTAGAGTTTACCACGTCACTAAGAACACTGACACACACACACACCCACACACACAGGGTAATCCACTATACCTTGGTTACATGCATTACACAGCCCCTATGCATGCTTGTGATGTGTTTGCATTCACACAAAGACAAATAAAATGGATGAATGTTATCATCCATGTTATCAATATTTAAAAAAAATCTTACATAAATGATAATTTGTGGTTCATTAATAAATACAATGTGATTTTACCCTAAAATGTCATGTCTTGTAATGGAATCTATCAGTTCTTCAGCTCCTCACATGCACTTATTATAAAAGTTATTTACTGCTGGACCAATAATTGCAAACAAACTTGATTTGTTGCACACTGAGGGCTCAAGAGTGTATTTTTAAACCAAGAGCTCCCTCTGCTGGTATTATGTGCCTATGTATTGCATTGATGTTAAAGGGGCACTCCACCAATTTTACAAATGAAGTTCAGTTTTCTCATCATGAGGAGTGCTGTATGGCTTTTCAGGCTGGGAGGGTCTAATGAGGAGATGCTGTCAAGTTGCATTATAGGAAGTGCAGGATCCAGTTTTTTGGGGGCATGGCTCATACTTTGGGATTAAATTCATGATATTTTGGCCTCTGCTGCTTTGATGAACTATGTTCTAACACAAATCTAACACAAATACACAAACCAAGTATCCTGTTAATAATAAGCTAGATGTTTTCTGTTATAAACTGGATGCCATTTACTATTAATGTGACCCAAACCCCTTCCTTCCTTCCTTCCTGCAGCTGTCAGACTCCACAACCAGCACTGCTCCCAGTAGTCCACTTACACTTATACACCAAAAACTGACAATAACTGCACTATACTGTACACTGACTGTGCAATATCATTACTACTCAGGTGTAATTCATACTGTGCAATATTTTCAGGTGGAATTTCATTTCATTCTCACTGTGTAATATAATTTTTCCACTTGTGCAATTTTGTTAATGGTCTGTTTATTGTCAATACTGTATATACTGCTCCTACTTTTATATTTCCTTATAGTTAATTGTTCTTATTTTGTTACACTTTGTTTAGCTCTTTTTTTACTGTGTTAGCTGATGCATCTTGTTTTTTGCACTATCCCCTTTGCTGCTGTACACTGTAAATTTCCCGACTGCGGGACTAATACAAGAATATCTTATCTTATCTTATCTTTTCCAGACAGCTGTAGCAATATGATTCAAGATTCAAGATTCAAGATGTTTATTGTCACGCCGGTTATACAGGTACAATTGTGTGAAATGCTTTTTGCTGGGAAGCTCCATTAAAATAATAAGTTATATTACAATTATAAAAGGAAATACTTTGTACAAGGGCATATTAGGAACATATACATATCAGGAAGTATGAATGTACATGTATAAGAAATACTTTGTACTACAAATGCAAATTAATTTGTTGAGCTCTCATAAATAATCATGACAATATATTTCTGAAAGTGTCCTGAAGCAATATCAGAGCTGAATAAATAAGATTTATGTGTAATTTGCACTGAAGGAGGCCAGAGTCAACTAAAACCAGAGCACTAACTCACCACATAAAAACTGTACAACACCTCTCTAGGGAGGGGAGGGACAAAGGAGGACGGTCTGCAGGACAGATAATAATGCATACATGCACTTTAGACTAAGCTACTGGAGTTACCCTGCACTATACTCATTTTTAACAGTCTCTTCTGCACTTTTTAATAGTTGTGTATCACACAGCTGTTACCCTGCACAATATTCAGTTTTAACAGTTTTCTTCATCTCCTTGTATTTTATATCTGGTATATTTTTTTGTACTTTGTACTTTGCACTACTAACTTTTTTTACTGCCTTTTTACTAACATGTTTTGCACTATGGAACTGTGATGCTGGAAACTTGAATTTCCAGCAAATAAATAGTAACAGATTAAAAATAAGTTATGCATCTAATTTATTGGAAGCCGCAGTAAACAATTTAGTTTTAAGCCCTGTTTTAAATGAGCTGACAGTTTCCGCTGACCTCAGGTATTCAGGAAGCTTGTTCCACAGGTGGGGTGCAGTGAAACTAAAAGCTGCTTCACCTCGCTTGGTTTTGATCTTGGGAATACTGAGTAAACCTGTCCGAGATGACCTGAGGGTCTGGATGCTTCGTAAAGTACCTAGTAACTCAGAGATGTATTTAGGCCAGAGACCATTTAGTGCTTTATAGATGAGTAATAGGATTTTAGAATCTATCTATTGACACACAGGGAGCCAGTGCAATGATTGAAGGACCGGTGCAATGTGCTCCACTTTCTTGGTTTTAGTGAGGACTCTGGCAGCGAGCTGCAGCTGTCTGATTTATTTTTTTAAGACACCATTACAGTAGTCTAACTTGGTGAAAATAAACGCATCAACAAGTTTTTCTGTGTCTTGTTTAGAGAAATCCTTAAATGCTTGCTATGCTTTTCAGGGTGTTTCCCTCAAGCAAAAGTGTTTAACTCTGTCAATTTTTGTCACACAATTTGCCTCTGCTTTGTCCTCACAGGTCGGTGTGACATCCCAGAAAACTATGAGGCTGCTTCCAGCATTGGGGAAAAAGGCAACCCAAAAGGTATTAATCTGTCAGAACAATACCTGAGCCTCACTACGAACCTATTAGAGTTTGTAGCTGTGTATTAAACTGTACAATGAATTGTACAATAATTCAACTGTGCAATACTATGTCATTTATACTGAATTAATTATGTACATTTCAAGTATTCTTATTTAATTCTTATTTATACTATTCTTGCATTTATATTGAACACACTAATAGATCCCACTTCTCCCACTTACTTATTTACAATGTGATTATATATTGAATGTGTTTGATGCACATATTTGTACAAATTTCTTATATTTCTCATTTCTTATTTTTAATAATTATTTATATTTATGTACATATATTGTGTTATATATTGTAGCATTATGTACAGTACATGATTTGAATGTTACATACACCTTTATTTCCATTTTTCTTATATTTCTTTATGCTTTATATAAGAGGAACTGTGATGTCCCAATTTCCCCCCGGTTGTCAATAAAGTATTACTGACTCTGAATTAAATTGTTTCACACTAAAGCATCATGGTTCTTGGTTGCTGTCTCTTTGTTTCAGGTCGCTGTTGCTGATCATGATGGTATACTAACGTGTTTTGGGATGAAGAAGGGAGAAGCAGTGGTGAGTGCTCTGGTTAAGATTTTTCTTTCCTTATCATACAGCCAGTTGGATCTTAATGTGTTGAATTTCAGTTTCTAATGGAAAGAAATCTGACTCTTTTGTTTCAGCCGGTGTTTAAAACACTTCCAGGGCAGAAAATAGCCAGAATGGACCTTGGAGGAGCTGCAGGAACTCCACAGGAGAAGATCTTCGTTTGTTCTGGATCTCAGGTCCGAGGATTTACCAAGAAAGGCAAACAGTTCCTCACCTTTGAAGCCAACCTCACTGAGAGCATCAACGCCATGTATGAACCACTTCTCCCCTTTTCGATTGACTAACACTGCTTGGTTGCCTCATGCAGAACTGTGATTTACTCTGTTCTGAGCGGTGTTGGTTATCTCTTTTCCAGGCATGTCTCAGGCGCTGACCTTTTTGTGTGTGCGAGTTACATCTACAACCACTACTGTGACTGCAAAGACCAAAACTACTACCTCTCTGGAGACAAAATTAATGATATCACATGTTTGACCTCAGAAAACCTGACTCGCCTCGTCCCGGTCCTGGCATGCCAAGATCGGGTTCTCAGGGTCTTGCAGGTAGACCAGATTATATTTAATGTTCTGATTTTGAGTTGTTCCTTAAACCATTAGATATTATTATTCTTTGTGTTTCGTTTTTCTATAGGGATCCGAGCTTGCCTATGACATTGAGGTCCCTGGCCCTCCGTCTGTCTTAGAACGGTACAACAAAGATGGAGGCAAGTTGACCTCCCTGTGTGCTGTGTACTAGAACAATAATGTCTGCTTTATATGGAACAGATCTAACATAACCTCAATGACTTCTCTACAGGAGAGGAAATCCTCTATGGAACTACAGATGGCAAAATAGGATTGGTCCAGATCGGTGAGAGCTCAGCTGCGACCAAATGGGAGATCGACAACGACAAAAAGAAAGGAGGTACATTATTTACATGACCACACCACACATGTTTTAGCCCATTAAATACCAATCATGCTAGATTGCGCCAACGTTCACTTTCCTGTCTCCCATCAGGAATTCTTTGCATCGACACTTATGACATTATGGGAGACGGAGTGAGTGACATCCTGGTGGGCCGGGATGACGGGACGGTTGAGGTCTATGGTTTCGACAGCGCCAGTGAGCCCACATTACGCTTTGAGCATGTGAGTTTATGCCTAGTTCAACTCATCTTTTATCAATTTACTCACTCCAATATCTATCCCAATTCACTCCAATTTATAGTTTTTAAATTACAGTTTACTATATTGTAATTTTTAGCCACAGATTATGATTTTTGTTTTTCATCTTAATTTTAGAAAGTTTCCTATCTTTCCTAACTTCAGGTGTTGTCAGAGAGCGTAACTTCCATCCAGGGTGGCTGCGTGGGGAAGGAGTCATATGATGAGGTCTTGACTGCCACTTACACAGGTTTGATTAAAAAAAAAGAAGAAAAACAAAGTGCACCAAGTGTTCCTGAATGTTTTCTCAGAGAAGAAAATGTGTCTGTTGTTCTGCCTATGAAACTATCCGTCTATCAGCAGTATTTCATTCTTGATTATTTCTGGAACTGTCTGACATGTACAGTTAATGTAAAGTAGATGAAGGAGATCTGACGTGTACAGCATATTGCGCTTTACTGTCATCACTTCTTTCAGGGTGGGTGACTGGTTTGACCACTGAGCCCCAGAAGGCTGAGGCCGGCCCCGGAGACGAGGTCAGAATGAGTAAGGAGATCCAGTCCAAAGTAGAAGCACTCAGGTACCAGCAAAACAAGTGCTTCATTTTCTCATTATACAGTATGTTCTTGTGCCTTTAATGTGTTTGTTTAACTATATGATTGTTTAAGTACGAAGTTCAAGACAAATCATATTGTTTCCTTCCAGGGCAGAGCTGGAGCAGCTGCAGGTCAAAGTCCTGCAGGGCCGTGAGCAGTACCAGCAGACCTCTCAGTCGAGCACAGCCGTCTCTGCTGTGCCCGTCTTCAGCATCAACGACAAGTTCACCCTCTGCCAGGACGACGCCAGCTACAGCCTTACTCTTGAGGTGCAGACTGCCATCGACAACCTGCTGCTCCAGGTCTGCTCATTAATAAACCCCCTGGGGTTACAGCCTCTGGTGCCTCTCCTGATAATAAACAATGCTCTTGATCCCACGTTGGAGACATAAACATGTAACTTAAAGATGAATCTCCTCTGCAGAGTGACGTCCCCATAGACCTGCTGGATGTGGATAAGAACTCAGCTGTTGTCAGTTTCAGTGAATGTGATTCAGAGGTGAGTTGTGTGGAAACTCTTTCTACACATGACAAACATACTTTATATAAAAACGGTCATGACCCTGCTGCTGCTCCCAGAGACACTCTGACTCTCTTATTCTCTATCTACAGCAGCCTAATGGGAACTTCCTCCTGGCCACGTACAGATGTCAAGCTAACACTACCAGACTCGAGCTCAAGGTAACACACATGCATTAAAACTCTGCATATTGTGGCATTTTCTAACTCCTACTTATTTCATGAAAAGCTACAATACCAGAGTGGGCCTTCCTTTGTGTAATTATGAGTCACAGACAGTATTCAGCTGTGTTTTGTGCTCAGTCACTTTACCCGAAGTAGAAACATTTCTGTAACCACCTATTCCATTTGCTCATACTTTTTGTCTATTTACTGCATGTGTTTCATCCCTACTAACTGTTGTAGGTGAGGTCCATCGAGGGACAGTATGGGACCCTGCAGGCTTACATTACCCCCAGACTGCAACCCAAGACGTGCCAGGTCCGCCAGTACCAGATCAAACCTCTGTCCCTCCACCAGCGGACACACAGCATAGACCAAGAAAGGTAAAGGAAAAAATCTGAACTGGATTAAATATAAAAATTAGATTTTTTTTGTAAGAGATTAGGAAGATTTTGAATAAATAGATTGGGATTGCAAATCAGTAATGAAATTCTATCTTGAAGCTTTATTAAGTCCTTATTCCTGTTTCTGTACAAAGGTTTGGTTAGTGTTGATGCCAAAAACCAGGTTAATGTCAATCCAACTGTAGTGGTCGCCTGGTTTCAGACCTCTGAATGGCTATGAACTATAGTATCATGATTATGATATCACTTTAAAAACCTCTGCTTTAGACCTTACAAGATATTTCTTACTTTGTCCCTGTGTCTGTCATACAGGCCCATGAACAGGCTCAGTCTGGTGGGACAGTTCAGTTTTGCTGAGATCCACTCCTGGGTGGTCTTCTGTTTGCCAGAGGTGCCTGAGAAAACACCAGCAGGAGAGAGCATCACTTTCTATTTCCACAACACCTTTCTTGGGACACAGCTTGAAGCCACCTACTGGTAAACACTAGCACACAGTAGACAGGCTCTTCTAGGATCACATTTAGATTTGTAGAGATTATGAGATAACTGACAAGGAATGTTATATCCTGTTTGATGCCCCTAGAAATGTTTTATTCATGTTTTATATATTATTTCCACTGATTTGGCAGGGATTTGTGTTATAATCTACTTGGAATCAAACATGTTTTTATTTGATTTGTAATTTTAGCAAAGGGGAAGGTCACTTCAAGTCAGACAACATCTCTACCATCTCCATACTGAGTGATGTTCTCTCTAAAGAAGCCACCAAGAAGAAAATCAATCTGAACGTTTCATATGGTAGGTGTATTTTTATGCATTTTCATTGACTGCTGACGACCTGTTAAACTAACTGCTTTGTTTGTTTGTTTGTTAATCTTGCAGATATCAATGATGACTCTGTGAGCCACACCCTGAAGATGATACATCCAAAGCTGGAGTACCAGCTGTTGTTGGCTAGAAAAGTTCAGCTTATCGATGCACTTAAAGTACGTATCAGTTAAATGTGTCATCTTACAGGAAAAAATCCACTCTGAAGCTGAATCATCTCTGTTGCAATCGGTTCATTCTGTAGGCCGTTGACAGGCTTCTTGGGAAATGCTTATTTTCATCACTTACTTGCCTCCTGTCACTTCCTCTCTGATTTCTCTGATTGGTAGGAGCTTCAGGTTCATGAGGGGAACGCTGACTTCCTCATCCCAGAGTACCGCAACATCTTGGACGAATCTGCTAATCTCCTCGAGGAGTACAAGAAGCAGCCAGCGCACCTCGAGAGGCTTTATGGTGCAGCATTATATATTTATTTGCACATATACACATATATAAAAAGACAGTAAGAATATAACAAAAAGGTTGAACATTGTGCAGGAGAGGTTAAAAGCCAAAAAATGGCTCATGAAGATACCTTCCCTATTAGAGATCAATAATCATATTAAAAAAGAAAAGAAAAACAGTAAAAAGATAAAAACAAAGATAGCATAATTCATCAAAGTTTCAAGAGAAAGCAGTAATACAAAAATTAATAGAAATGTACAATTTACTTAGAAATATAGGGTGCATCCGAAATCTGGTATTTCCATTATCATTGCATTTCATTGACACTGTTATAAATGAACTGATTATCCTTCCTCTTCTCCTTGTATATTTTATTTATTTATTTTACATTTGTCAATTCATTGCTAAAATTGTGAGACATGAGTATTGTTACCCAAAAGTAAAGTTCTACTGCGTGAGCCTGACATTATGAAGTAGAGCTTGTTGGCTGGTAGTAACTCATATTTTTTTCTTTCCCGTAGGAATGATCACAGACCTCTTCATCGACAAATTCAAGTTTAAAGGCCAGAATGTGAAATCCAAGGTGTCCTCGTTGCTGGAGATTCTCGATAATTATGACTTAAATTCTCTCTTAGCCTTTTTCAATGAGGCATGATGTCGTGTAGATCAGAGGGTGTTTATTTACTTTGAGCGTCTTTATTTGTGCTATTTTTGTATTGTAAATACAAAAGTTTTGTTTTATAGTAGTTACTACGTAGCTGCGTCAATGTCATGTTGTCATACTGTCATTTAGATACTGTTTGTCATACTTATGATGTACAATATTTAAATATTTATAATATATTTTGATAGCATATAAAAGCAAGGGTGGTATTAATAAACCACTAAAAGGTTCCTCTTTTTATTAGTGACCAAGCTTTGGTTGAGGTTTGAAATTTCAGTGACCAAATATAGGCCAGTTAAAAGCACACAAAAGAATGTATGTTTTTATATCATAATAATCATAGCACTGTGAGTTCCCCCTCTTGAAATAAAAATTAAAACAAATTTGTCATTCAATGGGCTGATGAGAAGTGAACAAATACGACTTAATATGAAATTCTACACAAAGAAAAAAGCTGGTTTGATACCATGACATAAATGTGACAAATGTAGAGTAATTTTCCACACAACATGCTGCAATCACAATAATTAATTAATATTTAGGGATATACTCATAGGACATAATACATATGATTCTGAAATGGGACATTCTGCATAATGATTATTTTCTTTTTATATATATACTTTATTTTTTCCCTTTTTTCGAGGTTGTTTTCAAACAAATAAGTTAATAGAAAATAAAAAGGGGGGGAAGGGGAGGGCAAATATCATTTACATGGGCACACACATGTATCCTCCTTCCTGCATAATAAGTACTTTTACTTCTTTTGATGCTAATAATTTTGAATGTAGGACTTTTACTTGTTACATAGTTTGTTTTTTTCCAATATTATATTTATTGTTTTTTTGTTCATTTTGAAACAACAGAACAAACATTCACAAACGTCCCCAATAATAACATTCTCGGTACAAAGAAACTTAACAAACCTAATATTAATATAAAATAAGCCAGTATAGATACAGGAAAAACATATTATATACAAAAAAATAGATAAATAAGTAAAAAGAATATACACAAGTAAAATTTAAAAAAATTAAATTAAATTAAAAACAATAAAATAAATTCTATTTATATATACATATATATACTGTATACATATATACATACATACACATATACGCACACGCAGTATATACACATACCAAAACACATATACATATCATCAATTAAAACATTTTTACACAGTGGTGTTGCTACTTTTATTTCAGTAAAAAGCTCTGAGTACTTTTCCCACCACTTACATAATCATTCAGCTGTTTTTACGTGTTGCGACTTTTTCACATTCAAATGTGTTAAACCGGTTTTGAATTTGCAATCAAGCGTACTTTTTGCACTCTCTCGGTTCCCGTACTTCCCCCCTACGTCACTGCCTGTGCGTGCTGTGATTGGTCCGTTTCAATCCTCGCGGGCTACTTGAACTGAGAGAAAGCAGCTTCTCTTCTCTGCATGTTTCTGTTGTGTTCATGGACCGAGGAGGTTAGCTTTGCTGCAAGGTTGGTAGTTTAATAAGGAACTCTAGAGTATGGCGAACACATTTAACCTTTTGTAGACATTGTACCGCCATCTGTGCACATTTAGTTTGTTGTCTGCTTTGTTTATTTTAGCAGTTCAAAGAGTGGTCGCCATCACAACTGCTTAGTTTTGATTGTGAAAGCTACCTTCCTCAGCTAATGCTAGCCTCCCTATAACCGTCCATACCTGATCATTTAAAACCTTTTATATATATATATATATATTGTATCTACAAGAGCTCACACCAGCTGTAGTATCTTCTTCTTTGAGTGTAAACATGTCGGGAGCTAACAGAGGACAGGTTAGTGAGCTCCACAACCAAGAAAACATGCTGTCCAGACTGAGAGGCTCGCTAAAAGCCCGAGCTGCTGCTGCTGCTGCTTCTTCAAATGAAAACCAAGAAAACCATCCACCGAAACAACAAGCAGCCACCGGCAGAACCGTCCTGGGAGCCCTGCAGAACAACCAGAGGAGCAAAACCCAGAACCAGCAGCGCGGCACCAAACAGGTCAGGTTGGGTAACAATGCTAAGTGGCTCAGCCTAGCTCATGTTTGCTACTGATGATAAGATGGGAGTGCCATTGTAGTTTTTGGAGGCAACTCTTGCCAAGTTAACATAATCCGCATGTTTGGCCCTTACTGCCAGGTTTAACCTGCTTTTTTACGGTCTTAAAACCATGGATGTATTAAGCTTAAAACATGCACATGTATTTAAATGTAGCTTTTAAATTAGCTACCTCTGCGACCCTGATTGTCCGCCATTTTAATATCACAATAAGTGATGCACTTTTGTACTTCCACTGCTGTATTTAACTGCTTTAGTTAGGCTACACACATACTTGTCTTTTGATTTAATTTGTTTTAATTATCAGTTTTTGTGTTGTGAGTTCCTCCCGCCTTCCCTACTGATAATAATATTTTTTTGGGTGGTGTTGCATCAAATACTAATAGTGCTCTCTGACATCCTATTAAGATACAACAGATTGAAGTTTTCAATTAAGTTTTTTTAATACAAAATAACCCCACTTCTTGGTTGCCCACACAAGTTACCACTTTGTTCAATCCCCTTACTTATTGTTGCAGCTTTTTGTTTAGAACATTAATTGTATGGTACCAGCACTTTTAATAAGAGGAAAACATGCACATTCTCAAAATTGTTTGTGGTGCTGCCAATATGTACTTTTTCAAAAAATGACTTGCTCCTGCACTCACTTTTCTCTGCTTTATTAGTCAACGTTTCAGTCAACAAGGACCTTCATCAGGACATTAACCCAGCACTTTCAATGTCTTTAATTTTGTAGGTTTTATGCTGCCTTGCTGCAAAAAAAGCATTTCATCCTGTTGACCTTGTTTTTCTGCTTCTATAGGAGTCATCACAGTCCCTGTCCTGCAAAAATGAAGATTTGGGCAAAAGCTGCTCGGAGAAGCCCTCCGCCAAGCTGTCCGCTTTCCAGATCCATATGGACGAGCCTGATGGTGCCTGCACCAAGAAGCCAACTCAGGTGGTCGAAGCTGTCAAAGCCAAGGCCATCCCTGACAGAATCGATGCTGTGGCACGGCTCCGACAGCCCCTGGCCACCCTTGACATGCCATCAGCAATGGATCTCAGCTTTGGGGGTGGGTTGTCAACTTTTCTGATTGTTCGAATACACCTCTTGGTGACAAATGGCCTTTTTTATTTCTCAAATTTAAAAATTATTTATAGAAACTGTAGTTGAAGACCAGAATTAAATTTTTTCCTTATATTAAGATTTTCACTGCACTAATTTCACTTTTCTTTGATCAGACTCTCCCATGGACATGTCTGTGGTTGAGGGGGAGGAGAAACCAGTCGCTGTAAACGAGGTCCCAGAATATGCTGCTGAAATCCACACGTACCTGAGGGAGATGGAGGTGAGAGATTCAGTGATGAAATACTATAAAACTAAATCTCTGCCTCATGTTCTTTCAGCTGGGTCTTGCATGTTATACTAAACTTGTCATAAGGCCTTTCTAGGAATGTGTTTAATAATCTGAAGTGTATGATCTTTGCCTGCAAGTAGATTTAACGCACTGCTGATGCTCCACAGGTAAAAACCAGGCCTAAAGCAGGCTACATGAAAAAGCAGCCTGACATCACCAACAGCATGAGGGCCATCCTGGTGGACTGGCTGGTCGAGGTTGGAGAAGAGTACAAGCTCCAGAATGAGACCCTTTATCTGGCTGTAAACTACATCGATCGCTTCCTCTCCTCCATGTCTGTCCTGAGGGGGAAGCTTCAGCTGGTTGGCACCGCTGCCATGTTGTTGGCTTCGTACGTAGCAATTATATTTGTTCAGTCTAATCAAATTACAAAGTATATGTTAAAGACTATTTTTCCTTCTGTGTAAAGTGACTATTTAAATGTTCAAATGCAGGAAATTTGAAGAGATCTACCCCCCAGAGGTGGCCGAGTTCGTTTACATCACAGATGACACCTACACCAAGAAGCAAGTGTTAAGAATGGAGCATCTGGTGCTTAAAGTGCTCTCCTTTGATCTGGCATCACCAACAATCAACCAGTTTCTCACCCAGTACTTCCTCAATCACTCAGTTAATAAACGGGTGGAGAGCCTGTCAATGGTGAGCTTGCAGCAAATATTACAAAGGGTTTTTTATACATTTGGACACTAATATCAAAGCATTTTCTAACCAACATGGCAAACATCAATCCTTGAATTTGCTTTGTTTTTCAGTACCTTGGGGAGCTCAGTCTGGTTGATTCAGATCCCTTCTTGAAGTACCTCCCATCACAGACAGCTGCTGCAGCCTACACATTGGCAAACCACACAGTGACCGGTGGCTCATGGGTAAGTTTGAGGTAGAATAGAGTACTACAGGAGTGAGTCCTAAAACCCATAAAAGAGTAAGCATTTTAGCATTGTGTTCCCTCGTCTTGGTTTTTAGTTGAATGCTTGAAATAAGGTCTGGTTAACACAAGCTGAAGAGATTATAACAGTCTGTTGTTGAAAAATCAGTGGCTTTTTGTCAATGCAATGCTAGCTTCCTGGTTGGCCTACAAAAATGCATCATCCCTGGAGCACTCTATTGTCTAAATGGATCCATCTTGTATTTCAAGGATGTATGTGCATGACTCCCAATTGTCTCCTCCTCAGCCCAAGTCCTTGATGGAGATGACTGGCTACTCCCTGGAAGATCTGATGCCATGTGTTGAGGATCTGCACCAAGCTTTCCTCAATGTTGCTCAGCATGCCCAGCAGTCTGTACGGGAAAAGTACAAGGGCCCCAAGTAAGTATGCTGCTACAAACTTATTTTTGAATTGACTTCATGTAGCATTGTTATGCAGTATAAATGATCTAAACGCTTTGTTTCTTTTCCAGGTACTCAGAAGTTTCCCTCCTCGATGTTCCAGCTAAATTGCTGCTGAACTGAACTAATTTCTCTCCCTCCCCTTATCCATGTAGAGTTTTGTGCCCCCTGTCAGTCTTTACATTTTTTTAATGACGTGTGCCACAATTTCAAATGACACGGCCTGCTCTTTTTGGAGTAGTGCTAGCTGTTTAGACTTTTTAAAGGTATTTTTATATACTCAATCCTGACATTCACACCAGATGCTACAGTTGTGTTGGTTAATCAAGCAGTTTTAATGTTGACTTTTAATCGCAGACAAAATGTAGAGGTCTTACTAGCAATCTGTAAACACACTACTTCAATCTACAGTGTTAAACTCCAGTAGACCTGTGGAAACCTACCGTTTTCCACTTTTTTTCTTTTTTTTTTAAAGGTTGAGTTGATGGCAGTTATTGTTGCTGGTTCATCTTGAGAAATGCAACCTTTACTATTGACCTCATGGGATACAGATTAAGTACATTTTGTCTGTAATAGTCACCTGTCTCATAACATTGGTGTATTGGAAGTCAACATTTTTTCAAGGCATCATCTGCACTGTAAAATATGGCTCTTGTAAATAAAATTCATTTAAAGTAAGACTTCATGTTTGCATCTTTTATGCTCACATTGGACTCATGGGGGCAGCAGAGGACCAGTTTTGGTCCTTAAAGGTTTCTTCAGAGGAGGACTTGGAAACTTAAAATGGTAATTCTGTTTTGAAAACTAGTACATGTGTACAGACCTCTGTAGAAGGGTCAAATTGGGTCTAAATTATTCAGCTTGGTCCACTTTAGAGCCTGATTTATTGATTGAGGTGCCTACCTTATGTGCAGCAAATTACTTGGCATATGAAGGTTTAAATGCAAGCTGTCACTGGACAATGATATTGAAAGATTTTTTTTATTTAAGTTTTGCTCAGCATTTAATACAAAATAAATGGGAAAGATGGTGCAAGAAAATGGAAAGCCAGAGCATTTAAAACTCGAGCAAAGGTTTAAGGGGAGATAAAATACTGAAGCATGAAGAAACTTAAAATTGAAGGAATATTTATAGATTCTTCATTGAAAGTAATGTTTCCACAATTGCTTAACCCTCTGAGACCCACAATAGACCTGTTTTTGTCTTTAGGGGAGATGGCAGGTCAACAGAAGTGGTGTACATCATCTGAAAGCTGGGAACTTGAAGATTAATTTGAGAGCCCAGCACTGTCAAGTTGTCTTAAATTAGAAATATTAATTGAATTAAATTGTGAAAATGTATAAGGGTTTAAAACATGATAGAAGTATATGATGGCCGTTACCATGCTCTATTATGTCTCACGAGTTGTTGCAGCTATTTTAGGGTTGATACCATTTGTTACACTGTTTTGGTGCTAAATTTAAAAAAAAAAAAAAAAAAACTTACCACTTGCGAATTGATAAAATGATAAGTAATCCCTCCAAAATACCAAATTAAGACACAAATAAAATGGGCATGTCTGTAAAGGGGAGACTCGTGGGTACCGATAGAACCCATTTTCATTCACATATCTTGAGGTCAGAGGTCAAGGGACCCTTTTGAAAATGGCCATGCCAGGTTTTCCTCTCCAAAATTTAGCCTAACTTTGGAGCGTTATTTAGCCTCCTTTCCCGAAGCTGCTGAACCTGCTAAAACCTCTGAAAAACAGTAAAGTCAGTCAGGATTGCAGGTCTCAGGGGGCAGTGATATGAATTGCTAAAGCCTCTTGCCCCTAACTGTTATACTGAATCCAAAAAGAGTATACAGGAAGATGGAAATATAAAGACATGCATGGCAAACAAAGGTTGCCCATTTTTGTCTGCACATAATGATTAATTAGTAAACGACAGAATAGGATTGATGTTTTTTTACTTCTCATTCATCAGTGATTTGATTTTCTCTGTGAAAGTGAAGTAAAGGCAGCCAGTGGCGTTGAAGGCATCTCTCGCTCTCTCCCCCTCTCTCTCATGATAAATTGGGAGGCTGGCTTTGTGCGAGGAGCCTGACAGGAGAGGGGAAGCACAGCCCAGCTGCAGAAAGCTCTCCACCATTTCATCTCAGGAGAATGGACCATGCACACACACTCACTCTCAACAAGTTTGCTTTGCCACTGACAGCACAGACTTGTGACTAACTGGAGGATTAAACCATGGGAACAGATGGGAATTCTATAACATAGCCAAACCAGTTGGATACCTGTTTGAACAATGGCTCCTGCAGCTACAGCACAGCATCTGTGTTCCCCCTGAGAAGATCCAAGTGTGGGAAAAGAGCTTTTTGTTTTGGAAGAGGTGGGGAGGGCGGGTTGCTGCCTAACCCCATGCCTGCCCCCAGAAAATTTCTGGTGGCGTCCACCTCGCTGCCCCTGGCACTGGGCTGGGGCTGGAACGTGAGCGTGTACGTGGGGATTCTGCTTGGACTCCTGGTTCTCATGCTGCTTCTCCTCTGGATGCTCCTCAAGCAGCTGAGCAACTCTGTGGCAAAATGTTCGCTGCAGCCTGCCCGCTCTTTCAGGCAGCCCTGCTTTGAACATAGGTTTCAGCATGTGTTGTGAAAAACTGGGACAATTCTGCCAAAACACTGCCAGGACTGAGGCTTGTTGCAGATTCATGTAAGAAAATGACTTTAAAAAATGATTTGTTTTGGACTCAAGTGCTTATATTCACTCTCAAAAATAATAAAACCTGTTCATGTTCTTATTTATAGAAACCACTGTCTGTTCTTTTAACAGCTTAATATGTTTCTGCACTAAATAGGGGAGTCTTATCTATCCTGAGTAATTAAAAACACAGTTATTCTTATGCAACAGCTCTTTCTTTTTCATCTCTCTGATGAATTTACACAGCTGAGCTCAAACATCTAAATTGCTGAGTAAAAAGCACAAGCCAAGATTAAATCTGCATCTTGATTCATGCTGATTAAAGCAATGCATTCAGGAGGGCAATTTGCACTCCTCTCATCTCATTGGTGAATTGGCAGGAGGAATATTGAGGATATGCCACTGATGAGAAATATGAAAGCAGCTGTGTGCCACTTGGTTTCTCAACCCTTGTGTGTCCATGTCAGGGGACAAAATAAATGAGATCCTTGAGGTAAAAGGATAACATCAACTGCAAGAGCCCACAGGCTTAATATACTGTTTCTCAGGTATTTACAAGTGGTTCCTATACACAGGCAGGGGCTTTTGATGCTTTTCACTCAGTATGACCTGGTAAGTCTTTTAGTTGCATTTTTTCTTCACTCATTAGTTAGAGGCTGTCTTTGATTGAATAGTCTGAGAGGAATCAATAACCTCATAGCCCTGAGGGGAGCATGTTCATTACACTTCGACAGTTGATTTCCTAAAAGAGCAGCACAATAACACAAACGTGGTTCAGACAGATTGCTTCTGGGGTGTGTTGCCTCAGCATAGTTAACATTTCTCAAGGGGTGTAAACAGTTTCTAAAGGAGAGAGGAAAATACTGGCTTTAATCAAAACTATTATTTAGTTGCACAGGATACTTTAATAAATAAATACTACTTTAATCGCTTTATGTAATGTATTGATTCATTTGGCGGCATCTACTTTTTTTGGTGTTTTTGTGGCTTCAGTTCAAAGATTAGTTTGACATTTTTGGGATATGCTTCTGTTTTCTTCTCTGGAGCAAGCAGCTGGTTAGCTTAGCTTAGCACAAAGACTGGAAACAGGGGGAAACAGCTAGCCTGGCTCTGTCCAAAGGTAACAAAATCCAACTCCTAGCACCTCTAAAGATTCAAGATTCAAGATTCAAGAGTTTTATTTGCCATTTGCACCTATAAGTACATTGGAATTCTGAGCAGTTTACACTGAGTCAGCCTTAAGAAAAGAAAAGAGGTAGAAAAGGCACAAGGTAATTACAGTAAAAAATAGGTAGCACATTCAACTCAACACAATAAATACATAAATTATTAAAATATAAAACAGTGTAGCCAATAAATAAACTAAACTACCCTCTGCATAGGAACGATACCCCCAGAGTACAAATATACAGTATATATGCTCCATTACCATGTTAAAAGAACTTGTAGCTCTCGTAAAAATATTTTTAAAAATAAATAATTAATATATTTCAGACATTACACAGTGGAAGGCAGCATATTGCACAGCATTACAGTCCATTTAGTTCAGGTGTACTGTGTGTCAATAATGGTATGGAGGTGAGGTGTGGGATATTTGTGTCCCTCTTTAATGTCCTTTGCTAAAGCTCACTAATTAACACCTCATATCTCTGTTGTTTAATCAGTACAAAAATCAAAGTGTAAAAAATTATAATTAGCTAATTTTGTTAGCTTGTGACAGACACACAGCTGTTTAGCCCAGCTTCCTGTTTTAGTGGAGTCTCACTCAAGGAGAAGTCTCGTTGGGAAATCTCGCTGATGACGTCTTGCCGGAAGTCGGTGGAATAGCAGTATACATCAAAATGGTGGAAAAGTTTGTTGTGATGGACTACAGAAATGGTAGCTTAGTGTTATCTAAAATACCGTTCAGTGTCATGGCTGAATATTTAGATCATTATGACAATGTGGATGAGGTCTTTGAATTCAATAGTATTTATTTGAGTATAGATATTCAGATTTCAAAACTTCTCCTTGACTTGTACACAATAACAAACAGACTGGATCAAGCTAAAGGTAAGAAACACGCATTATTTACACTGTATATCCTTTCTATAATGTTGTGAGATACTTAAAATAACAATATGAGCCTGTCAGTGGCAAAATAAAAGCACTTTTAGTGAACAAAAAGCTCGTTTAGCAGCTGCCTGTTACAGCCTTTCCCTTAAAGGGACTATTTGTAAGAATCAGAAATAATTGTTAACAGCGACATCTGTGGCCGTTAAGTCAACGAAAGTCAGCATCGGGCTGGCGCTTGCTCGCTCTAAATAGACGTGAACGAGCATCGCTCAAAACAGTGAGGCGACACACGTCAGCTAAAACCACAATATCACTCTATATTTCGCCTGCCTAGCAGTAATGTTAGCTGACCAGACGGAGGTCTCTCCATGAATCACTGCTGATCCTAGTGTTGGCTTTTCCTGCTTCAGCCTTGCGACCGCGGTCGGAGGGAGACACCGGCACCCGGTCAGAGACGATAACGTTTCTCGCCGCGGAGCCCCATCACTTCACAAGACACGGGAAACCTCTGTTGGTCTGGACGAGCTGCAGCATTTATTTCTGCACAAACGTCCACTGTACATTCACCAGATATTCTCAGATCTAAACTAACTCTTCTGCAGTGTGTAGTGTGCGTGCATGCACGTGAGAGTGGAGCGAAATAGTGAGAACGAGCGCGGTGTGTGAGTGAAGGCAAGCAGGCAGGCAGAGGAGCAGAGTACAGCAGAGACTCCGGCCCTGGAGACCAAAGCTACAGTCTCCCCCCGCGTCCTCCGACCGCGGCCAACACTGTTTTGCAAGACTGGCTTCACTAGATATAACTTTGCGGTTTTGGTGCTTCCGTGTAGTTTGTGTTGGATTCTTGTCTGAACAGCGTAGCCACACGCGAGCGCGCATATGCGAGCGCGCATGGGACACCGACCCGGATTGATTTCTACGTGTAAGAAGTTACAAACAGTACCTTTAATACTGGACCAACTTTAAAAATAGTTGCCCCCATTAGTCACTTCTAAGACACAAAAACATGGGAAAATCGGGTCTAGGTTGCAAAATACCCAATTAAGTGTATTTCCCCAAATGTTTGAACTATTCCTGTAAACTTTGTCTCTCAGGCTCTTTTAATGGTCGGTCTGAAAACACTTCAATATCTCTCCACTGTTTCAAAACAGGAAATCTTTAGGAGTTTTCTCTTCTACAGGTCTGAATGCAGGTTATTTCAGAAGTTAATGACAGTTTGCTCCCTGCCTAATGAGGTCTGACATTGTGGATAGATCCCGTGACCGCATTTTTTTCACCTCTGTTTTTTGAGCTGAAAAGTGTCCTCTGGCACTGCTTGACCATCTGTGGCGTCAATCCTCCTCTATTAAAGGCAGTGCCATATGTCTGCAAATACAGCACACATGTAGGTCGAAAGGAAAAACCCCAAATAAACTCCGACATGGAAAGAGTCACAGCAGCCAGAATCCTATGTGTTATAGATCCCTGCTGAGTTTATCCTGCAGGCAGCAGAGAGGGAGATGCTGGACAAAAAAGGATCAACACATCTGATGGGATATGGTGAGAGATGAGGATAATGATGTTTCTCATAGTGTCTCATTCTGTGTCCTTTTTCTGGGCCTCTGGTTGCATTTGTGAGAGACAGAAGAGATGAAAACACCTGCTTGGAGATGATAAAATATATATCAAGGTTACCATATGCCTCTGAGCAAGAGAAGAAAATAAAAGTTTATGGTACAGGATTTTATGCTTATGGTGGCTGTTTTTAAAAAAAAAAATATCACTTCATATGAAAGGAATAACTGCGAAGTAGCTAAATTGGCATTTTATGATGGAAATAAGTCCTGTTGTTTTCAAATTATGTCCCCTGTTTTTGTTGATGCAGTTTGTTGGCAATGTAGTCATCACTGTTCGCCTTGATAAATTAACTAATTTTACATTTTTATACTTATCCACATGCAATTTGGACACAGATAATTTGCCCTCTATGTAAACTATTACATCTAATTTCTATAGCTTAAAATGCTGCTCATCAAATATGCAGTAGCCTATGACATTATATGCAAAGCTGAATTTATTTCATATGAAAATTCAATTATTGGGAAATGTTAGATAGAGGGATATACTGTAGCCAAAACTGGATTACCAACCTGGCAACCAGATTAATTGTATTTATGTTAGTATAGGCTATGTGGTAATTTGATCCATTGCACATTTGTGTGAGAATATGCAGCACTAAAGCATAATATTATAGGAATAGTTTGATAGTTTTGGGAATATGCTTATTTGCTTTCTTGCATGGAGTAAGTTAAAGGTGCTCTACATGATGTCCAGAGCATTAATATAGCAGCAAACAACTATTTGCTATATAAAGATAGAGAGGCGTAATGTCTACCTGAGCAGAGAATGAAGTCTCTCTCCTTCACTGCTTCTTTGTGCTTGGGCGGGCTGGCTGTGCATGCCTAGTTCATGTTCGTGCATGTGAGCGTGCCCCACTGGCTAGCTCACGGATGCTGCGCTGCACTGCTCTCATACGGCGGTTACAGCTGATACCGTGGTCCCGACCGATGCCGTCGTTGCGGAAGCGTAGCGCCCACCCTCCGGTTCCCTCCCAGGTAAACACTGTTATCTCTGTCAGCACTTCTGCTGTTGTTTCCACTGCAAACCCATCTTCAAACATGTAGCCTAGGTTGTATATTTGTTCTGCCCTGAAACCTCGTCTAAAGTAGCTAATGGGCAATTAGGCTAGCTAACTTCCCGACCAACTCCAGGTAGTCACTGTAGGTGTAGATAATATTGCTAATTTTGTTGTCTCTTATGTTTTGAAATCATTCTGTCTGACAGCAGGCAATGCTAATCTTGCAGGTAGTTTCCCACTTGAATGTTACGTTCATAATGGCCACATTTGAAAGTGGACAGAATGAATCCACTCTGTATCTCAGTCTGAAGCTACATGGTTCTTTGCATCGATAGCTGTGGACAGTTACCCACCACAAAAGTCGGATGTTATTTTCAAAAAACTGCTCCAGATATTATGAGTTGCTTTTTGTGGATGCTCTCAAAAGGTCCATGAGACCAGGTACTATTAATTGAAATGGAGCCATTTGCATTTGATAACACCTGCCCTCAGCAGCACAGAGGAAGATAACAAACAGAGCCTATATTGGTGGTGGCTGGGGAGGCCGTTTGATTGATGATGAAGCTTATTGTCTGTCAGTCAGCACCCGACAAACTATGCTGTCCACAGCTCTGTATACCAGGCTGTCCCATGGCGCTACGCTCATGAATGAAAAACTCCCAGTGATTCAGTTTGGAAGGAAGTGAAAGCAACAGTCAGCAGTTTGCAGCCTCATTGATTTGGCTTATATAAGTTGGAAGCACTCGATAGCTGTTGCTTTTCTCATATGAAAACTAAATTTACTTTGAGGTTCAAACTTCAGTCTTGAAACTGAATTTGACAAAACAATCTCGCCTCAAAGTCCAGCTGTTCTGGAGTTTTGAGTCTTAAGGATTTATTGTAATAGTTTTCAGCATTTATAAAGTATAACAAAATCTCCTTATGGAGATACAGTGGTGTTTTATGTGGTTTAATTTAATTTACTTTCGTTTAGGGCTGTCAATCAAATAAAAAAGTTAATCAAAATTAATTGCAAATTTATCACACATTTTTATCTGTTCACAATGTACCTTAAAGGTAGATTTGTCAAGTATTTAATACTCTTATCAACATGGGAGTGGGCAAATTGCTTGCTTTATGCAAATGTATGTATATATTTATTATTGGAAATCAATTAAGAAGACAAAACAATGACAAAGATTGTCCAGAAACCCTCACAGGTACTGCATTTAGCATAAAAAATACACTCAAATCATAACATGGCAAACTCAAGTTCAACAGGCAACAACAGCTGTCAGTGTGTCAGTGTGCTGACTTGACTATGACTTGCCCCAAACTGCATGTGATTATCATAAAGTAGGCATGTCTGTAAAGGGGAGACTCGTGGGTACCCATAGAACCCATTTTCATTTACATATCTTGAGGTCAGAGGTCAAGGACGCCTTTGAAAATGGCCATGCTAGTTTTTCCTCCCCAAAATTTAGCGTAAGTTTGGAGCGTTATTTAACCTCCTTTGCGACAAGCTGGTATGACATGGTTGGTACCGATGGATTCCTTAGGTTTTCTTAACCGAGCCCGCTACAACCTAAAAATCTCAAGTTGTATTAATGTGTTAAAGAAATTAGTGGCATTAAAACAAATTTGCGTTAACGCGTCATTGTCGTGTTCAATTTGACAGCCCTACCTTCTTTATGTAAATCAGTTACACAACGCTGTTTACAAGGCAACAGCAAACATGCCATTCTCCAAAATACTGTGACATTAGAATTAGATATCAGATATTAAACACTTTACAAGACAAGCAAGCAATTTGTGATTTATGTATGCATTAATCATAGTGCCTCCAATGAGGGCAATCAGTGAAATGTTTTTATAACAGCCAAATCATCTTTTTTTTCTGTCCAAATTATGAATTATGTAGTTTCTGAAATATTAGGTTTAATTTTAAACCCCCTTTGTGAAAACTAAATGTTGTCAAAAACTCATTTAATCAGCTTCACCAGAGCGTTGTTGGTTTGGTTTGATCAGATTTGATCGACAGTACTTGCAACTTAAAGAGTAATTTAACATTAAATCCACTTTTTTGAGTTAGTGAATTACAAGTACAATCAATTTATTGCATTTATTGGTTGATCCTGGTCCCATTTTATAGTGTTTATATGGACAGTATGGAGTGTGAAAATTGTGAGCAATGCAACTGAGACTAGTAGTAGCAGAAATAATACAGTAGTAGAAAAACTACTGTGGTAATGCTACTTGTAATGCATTTTTGGAATTCGTGCAGGAGAAGAGTTCAACAGGATGTTAAGTTGCTCTTAAACAAATTTCATTATGTGGGAAACATTTAAACCAAACATTAAAGGGATTGTTGAGCTCTTTAATTGCTGTTATGTGGAAGTAGTAAGATGCTTGGATAGGGTTAAAGTAATTACTCCAACACTTAAGATCTCCATCTTGTAGCCTATTTTTTGAGAGATCTGTGATATTAAATATTCAAATGATACTGACATTTAATACCAAATTCAGCATGATATGGCCTGACGCTTGTGGACTAAAAAACTGCACATAATTATGTGGAAAAGAAAAAAAAACCTCTTTAATCTGATAAATTTGTTATTTGCTTCTTGTTTATTAGTGATTAGAGGAAATTTGTTCCACGTCAGTCCGGGAGGCTGTGAGATGAAACGGCGAGCATCCGTAACTGGATAACCTGAGTGATGGTGTTCACACTCTCAAGTGCTCACTTTAACTTTAATTAAGGTTTGCAGGGACGAGGAAAGAGATGATGATATGTGAGCTGGCGCTCGGGGCTTCGCTCTGCTGATCCCTTCGCTCCTATCAGGCATCAAGCATCTCTTGCTTGTCTCCTGTTCGCCGAAAACACACGTTTAACCGAGCTTGAAAACATCTTGTCCTCTGAAATGTAGAGCATGAAACATAAAGTGAATGATGTAGAGGGCAATTAAAAAGGCTCAGTCCAAAATGATTTATTACTTTAACCCTCTGAGATCCACAATAGACCCCTTTTTGTCTTTTTTTTTTAGGGGGGTACAGGGGGTCTTTAGGGGGAGATAGCAGGTCAACAGTAGATGTCACATAGAAGTGGTGTACATCATCTGAAAGCTTGGAACCTGAAGATTAATTTGAGATGCTGCTCAGTACTGTGTATCAAATTGTTCTAGTCAGAAATTAGAAATAAACATGAATCAATTAATTAAAATAAATTGTGAAAGTCTTTTAAGGGTTTAGAACATTATGACGTAGTATATGATATGAAGTATATGATGACCATTCCCATGCTCTATTATGTCTCATAAACTGTTATATGTGAAACATCTCAAATGTGTCCCAGTTTGTTTCCTGTAGCACTTTATATCCCTTGACTGCACAAGGAACCTATGCAAGATATATATTGGTTCCATCAGCTGACAGGAAGTAAACATATAGGCTCAAGCTGTTGCCTGGCAATGCAGTTCTATTGAAAAGGTCTATATACCAACATCCCTCTGGATCTTGTGGACACTTAACTTCTGTAGAAACGTTTAACCTTTGTCACTGTCTTGAAGGTCACACAAAGCAACCGAGTGCACGAGGTCATGATCTCCTGTTTGACCGACGGCGAGTGAAAGACGACACCGCGTGCGGATGAGGAAGTGTTGTCAGCTTTCCCCCGTGACGCTGCTGCAGCCTCCCACAGGAGCAGAAAATAAAGAGCTTCTACCTGAGCCACACATCACCTGTGAGGAGAGAGAAGAAACACACCTGTTGGTAAGAACATGTACACTTACTTATTCCTCTGGATTGACGCTTTGTTTTTAGACTACAAACTAAAACTGGCAACTAAAGCTGTCAGACAAATGTAGTTGAATAGAAGTATAAAGTTGCATAAAATGGAAATACTCAAGTACCTTGAATGTGTACGTAAGTACAGTACTTGAGTAAATGTACTTAGTTATATAAACTGTCTATTTTAATCAGGAATCTGTTCCACTTTCTTTCAGTTTACGACGGTTGTCTCCAGTCTGCTAAAAAGGATGGTAAGTGTTTCCTTTCTTTGTTTTATTTTCTGTTAAATGAAATATCCTCAAAGTACCTAAAGTAAAGGATATCAGAATAACCAAGAACAACTTTGTTTTGCACAAAGAATTAAAACTAGCGTCGTTTACGGCACCAGAACTAATTTCTTTGTTTGTGTAATGAAGTGTGTCTCGACTCCTGAAAGGTCAGTGCCTTTTCAAGCCACACTGAGACCTGCATGAGCTGCATGATCAGTCTTAAACAATACACATCACAAATAACTGTCAGCACCAGCCTCTGATTTGCATGCAACCCTAGACGCCTTTTTATTTCCATAAATGTAATTTCATTGAATCCTCATTTTTTCCTTTTCTTCTGCACTGTGAAGACGTGATGTGTGCAGATACTTCAAACTTCTAGATGATCCCTAATCCACTGAAATGACTCTCTGCGACAATGCACTCATTAGTACAACATTAATACTGCACGAGTCGCAGTATACTCACATTGGCACAAAAGAGAAGGAGCAGCTTCATTTGATATCCTTGATTTGATTTTATCCTCTCGAGCTGGTTGAGAGATTCAGACTGTCTGATGAGCACAAGTTGAATAGGAAGTAAAGTGATAAAGAACTCAGTGTAAGCTGATGACGGTGGTCTAATTTGTATCATATTGTATTACCAAGTGCGTGGAAACTGCAGGCACGTGTGTCTATTGTGTCCCCAACGGGTTACAATTTCAACAAGGACAGTTGGGAGACAATGCTACCTAATGATGCCACTTGAAAGGTTAATAAAACGGTCATTCTTCTTGGAGCTTAGCATTGAACCATCACTTAAAGCACGTATCCGTCCTGTTTAATAGGCCCACTGAAAACTACTGTTACTATGATAGTCGAGAAAACAGGATTTGGAAAGAAAAGATTTAAGATACATTACAAATCATCTACTTAAAGAGTTTTGACTATTTTGATGTTGAAAAGCTTGTATCTCCAAAATGTCCAATCTTTTAGGAAATATGAAAAAAAACATTGTTTAGCAAATATTACCAATATTACAGCAATGGTAGTTTCTCTGTGAGGCTGTACTTTGAGCTAAATGCTAATGTCAGCATGCTCACAATGACAATGCTAACATGTTGATGTATTGCGGGTTTACCATGCTCACTATCTTAGTTTAGCATGTTGGCATGCTAATATTTGCTAGTTAGCACCAAACATAGTACAACTGAGGTTGATGGGAATGTCATGTTATTTTGCAGGTAGTCACATTTTCACTTGATGATGGCGCTAGATGAACAGTCATAGCATTATCAAAATCAATACGATCAATCCTCTGGGGACATTGAATATCCAACCCGATCTCACCTCACAGGAAGGCGTATAAATAGCACGACTTTACAAGGACATGCCGTGTGTCATGAGGACGCCACACAACAAAACTACGGTAACGTCTGCAGTTAGGTTTAGGAAACAAAACCACTTTGGTGTAAGAAAAACATCATGGTTGGGCTTTAAATAAACTTCAGTAAAATAAAATAGAATATACTTAGAAACTTACAAAACACAACACCGGTCTTAAACACTGGTCTCCTGGTTAAAAGTCCTGTGTTTGTTGGACCCATGCACCTTCCCATCTGCCCGCCATAAGCAGCCTTTCTCACTATTCTACGTCACTAGCTCTGAGCTTAGCATATTTATGTGGTTTTGTTTACATTGCAGTCAGTAGGCTACAGACTACATGGCGTACAAATGACACGCCAAAAGCAGGAACGGTGTTCTTATTGCGCGCTAAAATGCCTTGCGAACTATCCTGTCATTCATACGCCTTTTGGTGCGACAGGGCTGGAATATGTTCATCTAATTTCACGGCAATCCATCCAATAGTTGTTGAGACATCTCACCCTGAACCAAATACTTTATGGTGACGGTAGATGAAAAGCTAATTCATCAAGTAGATATGGAGATATTTATCTGGCTAAGTGAATCCTTTGACCTGCTGGTGGCGCTATGTTAAAAGTCAGGTGATCAACAAATTCATTGTCATTGATTCATCCTCTGGGGACGTTAAAATGTGTGCACCACATTTCATGACAATCCATAATAGCTGTGAAGATTATTCGGCTTGGGCCAGAGTGGTGCTTAACATTACCACAATGTTAGCGTGGCTAAAAGACAGTTTGACAGTTTGACAGCTAACGCTGACGTCTTTGTAAAAGATGATTGCTAAATGCTGTAATCAAAGAACATTTAATGAATAATAAGTATTGACTCACTCCAGTAATGAATGTGAGTTTAAAAATAACTTGTGAATAATTTTACTGTTAAAAAAGGTGTATTGTGTTTTTATTGTGCTTTAGCCTGTTTCATGACGCAGGCTGGATCAAAGCTGTCACAGTGACGTATTAGAGAGACATGTCAAGGTAAACGTCGTCACGTTGCAGGAAGAGGTTGTTCTTTTGAAAACAGATGAACATCACAAGAGATAATAAGACAGAAACCTTTACTGAGAGGAGGGTAGACAATATTCTTTCACTTCTGCCACCTGCTCAGAGTTTGGAACAAGGCTGCAGCTGAGGCAGATGTTTATTGCTTTTTCTTCAAATGACATTTTTCCCTGGAGTACAATCTGTACATTTTTTAAATGACCTGCCTGACACAAAGCAGCAGCCAGACTTGATTTAGGTTATACTTACAGTACCTTACCCAGAGTTTGGATGGACGACGTTTAAACCCAGGTGGGTTTTGATGGCCTGCAGCAATATTTTTATGATGCAGCTACCAACAGTCATTCACAGCGAGTATTTTCTTAAATTTTTTATGCCCACGGTTTTATTCTTATTAGGACAGGGAAGCACTTGAAACACAGACCATCAGAGAGAACTAAAACCTTCTCTTGAAAATAATGTTAATTTTATTTTAGCATCTCTTAAAGGCCCAGCAACCCACTTCACCAAAAATATGACAGGTGATTCTCTTTTATTTCCTTTAAAGGTACAGTGTGTACCGTTATGGAATGGAATATTAATAAGTATGTTTTCTTTAGTGTATAATCACCTGAAAATAAGAATCGTAGTGTTTTCGTTACCTTACAATGAGATGTTTATATCTGCATACGGAGTGGGTCCTCTTCATGGAGTCCGTCATGTTTCTACAGTAGCCCAGAACGGACAAACCAAACACTGGCTCAAGATAGGGCCATTCGCGTTTTCGCATCAGCCACCATAGTTCTCCTACACGGGAGAAGTTTCAGTTGTTTGCAATCTGCAACCTCACCGCTAGATGCTGCCAAATCCTACACACTGGCAGGGGGCGACTCCTCTGGTTGCCAAAAGAAGTCTGATTGTACAGAAGTCTATGAGAAAATGAGCCTATTTCTCACTTTGTTTATTACCTCAGTAAACATTGTAAACATGAGTTTATGGCCTCAATCACTAGTTTCAAGTCTCCTTCAGTACAGCATGATGTTCATTTAGTAAATTATGGTTCCATTTAGAGTCAAATAGACCGTAAAGCAGGGTATGCTTTTGGGGCGTGGCTACCTTGTGATTGACAGGTCGCTACCACGGCGTTGTCCGGTCTGAGAGTTGTCGGTGTTTTCGTCTTACAACTTTAACCCTTTCACAATTGTGTTTTCAGTTCGTAAAAGTTACATCCACTTTTTATATACAGTCTATGAATCTAACTGAACAACTAAAGTATGTGTAAAAAATATTTCCTTACATTTGCAGGTTTATTGACTAGGTTGCACATCGAGACATACAGTGTTTCTAACAGCAAACCCGGGCTAAGAAACATGAGAAAACAGTTATTTTTTAAAGTGTATTTGTCATGTACAGTATTTGTGTTGCTCTCTTCCACAGGCGCACAGAGGCAGCGTGAAACCTTTCGTCCACTTCAACGCCAAACACGATGCTGAAATCCTCCATAAAGCCATGAAAGGAATCGGTCAGTTTTCTTAACCTTGATCTATTCAATTCAATTCAGTTCACTCTCTACTATGTCATATTTCATATAGGAAAGACAAGCATGTTTAAATTCTGAAAACAGCGGAAAGCTTTTTTTTTCAAGTTGGAGTTGTGTATAATATAATGAGCACCTTCAACAATATAGTCACTTCATTACACATTTAAGCAACAAGGCTTATTTGCACATACCCACAAAAATGACAGGTGTGTCTTGTTTATGTGTTTATGTGCCATTAGTATATATAAAAAACAGTTGCTAGCTTAAAAAAGTATAAGAAATAGTTTGACTGTGCAACTTAATGCTTGCTCTGCTCCTCTTTAAAACCAATTTAGCAATAATAATGACACAGCTGTCAAGGAAGCTGTTCTTAACAATTAGTGCCACAACTGGTGCATGGAAAATAATTTACTTTCCCCAGTGTGTTTGGTCCAATTAGACGAGAAACTGAGTATCACCAAGTTTTAAACTTAAACTTTCCGAAGTCACGTCACAGCACTGAGTCATTTCCACAAAGTGCTCTGCAAAAACACCACAGTAATGAGCACTTACTGTTCCGCCAAACATAGAGGGACACAGAAAATAATGTTATATGATGGCAGAAGCAGAGGGCGGACTGGTAGACAATCTGAAATAGTTCTAATAGTTTGAGATCTTTCTGGTGATAAAGTGATAATAGATACAACTAAACATTTATAGATCTTTCAGTAGGCAATTAAATCAATGGATAATTAATACACATGTCAGCGCTAAACTCTCTTTTTGCTGCATATGTCCTGCTTGTCTACAATGTCGTTTTATCTGTATAAATATCACCACTGTTTATACTGCTTGTAACAACTGTATGTCATTTTCCAACATTTAAACTGCATGTCCTGTGTTATGTTTTTGTTCTGATGTATTTTAGGAAGACTTTTGTAACACCTTGGCCAGGGACAACAGATGAAAAATAGTCTTTTGGCTAATTCTGGCATGTTTTATACCATACGTATTTATTAATTTACACTGTCCCTTCTCAAATAAATTAAACTAAAGGCAACATGTACAGGTGATACTAAAAAAAAAGAAAATTACATATTCTAAGTGAAATGAAAATATGTTTATTTCAAGAGAAGGTGTTTTTTCCTATAAAAAATAGAAAATATATCAATATTTTATATAAAATATTTTATTTAATAAATATTTGTCTCAAACTTTATTAGATACTGGCAGGATTACAGTATATTGCAACACTGAAATCGAGCTAGGAAGGTGAAAATTGACTTTAATATCCCACGCCAAGCAAAGGGCTATTTTTACTGTTAATATCTATGAAAAAGTTATGTGTGAGGGTTCACTGATGAGATTCATAGTACGACGGCGTATTAGGGCCATTAGAGGTAAAAGAAAATAAAAAAATATTAATACGGAGCCGGGGGAGGGTGATAATATTCCGAGAAAAAACTCAGATTTACAAGCTTTGCAAAACAATAACTTTGATATTCTCTGCGATTAAAGTGGCACATTTTTGAGAAAAACTCCCAAATTTGTGAGATTACGAAGTCATAAATTTACGAGAAAAAAACTCGGAAAATTGTTGAGTGCAAAACTGTGGTAACACCAGCCACGTCTGAATTTTGTTGCACCTAAAGTATATAAAAACAAAATTTCAGAAATCTGTTAACCTGGTGGGCATTTGTGTCACATAATTTATGTCTTTGTTTGAAGGCTAGATTACTTTTTAATAGATTGACCTTTGACCCCATTTTTCTCTCTCAGGTGATGCTATTTTAATTGCTGAGATGCAAAATGAGAAACTGCAATGAAAACGTCGCTCTGCAGTCATTAGTGTAAATCAATGGGTCCGACGGCAATCATAAAATTGAAGGTGTACTACAGGCGTACATGGTGTGACCATTAAAATAGATGCTTCGCCTGCTAAATATAACCTCACTGAAAATCAATACCCTTTTTCTTTTTTATCATCTGCTCTTGCTTCCTGTCAGCTTAGTACTTTCACATTAAGAGTAATTAGGAAATATCCACTTAATGTGGAACTAAAAACAGTAAAAGTGAGGAGAACAATGATGACCCTAGTAGACCTCTGTTTATAGTCAGATATTACAGATCAGCAGGGCTTTGTGCCATAATTACCTTGAACTAATTTAACATTTTGATCCCTCAGAGGAAATAACACGAGCTGCTCTTCAGCCTGTTTGTTTATCGTATTCTCTGAGGTGCAGGTGACTTTCAGGATCTATTGATTGATCATTGGCTTTGCTGACTCTTCATTTAGCAGTATATTGCAAGCTGTCAATTATTCTCAATCAGGTTTTGCTAAGGAGAGCCTCATGGGTACAAACAGGATAATGCTTTATTAGCCTTTTGTTTATAAGAAATAATTTGAAATATAAAGCTGATTGTAGTCTTTATCGGATGTGTGCTGGCATGTGTTGTAACGCTGGTTTGATTTCTGGTGCAGGTACGGATGAAGATGCGATCCTCATGCTCCTGTCAGGTCGCAGCAACGATCAACGCCAGCAAATTAAGGCAGCGTACAAAAAGGCCTACGGAAAGGTGAGCTGAGCCGCTGGGAACGAAACAGAGAGCTGATGACGAGAGGCAGTCACACTGATGGATGGTTACGGGTCATGTCATTGTGTCACTGTGTCCTCCTCACTCGCCAACGTCACCTGGATGACTCTCGAAGGCACAGAGATATCTGCTTGAGTGCTCAGTGCTCAAGTTTGTCTCGGTCTACCACCCCTTAGTTATTTTCAGTAATATAGCAGCAAACAACTATTTACTTTGTACAGATATAGAGGAGTAATGTCTACCTGAGCAGAGAATGAAGTCACTCTCCCTCTGTGTGCTGTTGTAAAAGCTTTGTTGACATAGCCGGGCCGGCCGCTCGTGCTTTTATTTCATAGTCGTGCATGTGAGCGTGCCGCACAGGCTAGCTCAAGGCTGCCGCTTTGCACTGCTCACACAGATTCAATATTTTAATCAATCGACAGTC